>CAHIKZ030002976.1:17500-25000 GCA_903632075.3 Acanthosepion pharaonis
TATGATGGTCGATACTTGATCTATCTCTTACTGTTACATCCTCGGGCAACACCGGGCTCTACTGCTAGTAATCAATAAGACTTAAAAGAAAACAGTAGTTAGTGGAGTTAGGTTTGAGCTAATATTTGGGACAGTCACAGTTCATATCACTTCAAATTTGATGACAGTTTTATGGTAAATGCCAAAAATTATTATAAGTTTTTTGACAAGATGTTTTTTGTGTAGTACAGGTCTTAAACAAAAGGTTTTAATCTAAACAGTATATTCATACAAGGAAATGCTTCATCACATTCTGCAAAGAGGATTAATGTGCATCTTGCCAAAAAAAATGTTCCAATGACACCAACTTCAATTAATGGTAACTCAGCCTCTTGAGTTATTAATTCAGTAGAAATCTTAAGGACAATCATTGGTGCATATGAGAATTAAAAATAAAATTGAAACAAAAAAAATCTCTGCCAAGCAATAGGAACTGATGCAAGTAATGTTAAAATCAAATGAGTAGAAAAATGATCAAAGCCTGATTTAGGCTATAGAATTTTAGGGAGCATGTATTAACATACAAAATAATAAAATTAATTTCTTCAGACTTATGGGATATTGTGCATATATACTATATAATAATTACTATTGTGTACTTATTTATTTATATCTTTCATGTCATTCTCTGTTGTGGGAAAAGAGGTAAATCAACTTAAGCTAGTAAATTTACATGTGATTATTTCCCTTAGTCACTTTAATAATCTTTACAAATAAAATATTTATCTTTGTTTAGAAAAGCTTAGTTCCTTGGCAAAATGAACTGTTTAATTGATCATTCCTGTGCTAATATGTTTCTTAGGCTACAGTCTTATTTGTTCAAGTCTTTCTTGTGAGGCACTCAGATACTACTGAGTGATCATCTTGCTGCAACTTTGTCTTGAAATAGGCTTTGGCATCACCATCTTTGTCATAGGTATATGAGTAACATGCTATTTTTATGGACTATCAAATTTAAATTTATTTTAAAACAAATTTTTATCTTAGACTCCGTATGTTTACATAATAAAACCTGGTACTCAGAAAATAAGTTCTTGTCAATTTTTTTGATAAGGAGAAATATTGTAAGCTGAAACTAGAATTATATTTCCCTTTATTCTGTAAAGATTGACTTGCAAAATAAAATCTGACATTGTTGAGATATATATATATATCCACAGGCATATATACACAGATATGCAGAAACATATTATTCACCCACATTCATGCACATACACACACCATACTTAAATGAAAATTTTACTAATAAATATTAAAAGAGATAGTCTTTCTTCTGCATTGGCAGTCACACAAAACAAATACAAAAGCAATTTTAATTTCTTCTCTTTTCTTGTTTTTTTGTTTGTTTTTTTTTTTTCATAAGAAAAAATGTATAAAAAAAAAAGGTTAGGGCAAAATGATATCTTTGTTTCTGTAAATTTTATTTTATATCCCCCACCCAATTTTGAAACCATATTTTTGTCCATCAATAATGATTTCAATTTCTTTTTTTTTTTTAAGTCTCGTCCAGTTTTTCTTATTTTGTAAATAATACTAAATCAAGACATGGTATAAGAAATTTGTTAAGAACTTTGTATAGGGGTCACATTTTTTTTGTTTTTATCTCATATTTTAAATGTTCCTGTTAAAAAAAAACTTTTGACTTTATTGATTGTCTTTTCAAGGCTGTAGAAAAAAATATAAATATCTACAAAAAAATGATGAAAAAGAAAAATTTTTAAATTTCCAATGTGATCATTATTTTTTTCCTTTTTTTTTTTCTACAGAGATGAAAACAATCACCCTTGATAAAACACATTGTCTTTATATAAAGATTCATCAGAAACTTTAAATATGAAAAAAATAAATTAATATAGGTTTTCTACACCTTTTCAAAGACTATCATAACAGTTAAAAGTTTTTAATATCTTTTCCATAGGAATCCAGGTAAAAAAAAAAAAACATTAATATTTTATTTATGTGTAATTTTTTTTCTTTTTTTTTTCTTTGTAATAAGAGAGAGGCACCTGTAGATTTTTTGGTTTATTTTTTGTTTTTCTGTAATTTTTTTTTTTTTTTTAATAAAGTATCTGTGGTACGGGCGGTAGTGGCCGGGGACTGTCTCGTATTGAAGGTTTTTGTTCTGTCCAGTCTGCACTTTGGGCATCAACTGGCTTATAAAAACACCTGGCAGGAAGGGACATATCACTGGAGTAGCCAAAAGTCTCTTGTAGCAGTTTGCTGTCTGTGTTTGGAAGCTGGTCACTCCGAAGAGAATGAGAAATACAGTGTCCGGAAGAATGAAGATCTGAAAACAAATACAACAAAACTTCAATCTGTTGACTAAGAAGGGTTTTTTTTTTGTGTGAATTTTTAAAATAAGCAATTATCTTTATTATAATTATGCTTATCACCATTATTTTATTATAATAAAATGTTTTATACGATACACTGATCTACTCAGACTAATGTCATCTTGGTTCTCATCACAATGTTTCGGACAGGCTACTCTCCAACCATAATCAAATATTGGTTGTAGTTGGTAAATTTTTCTGTTCAAAATTCCCAGAATGTTACCAGCTATGACAGACACTTGAAGAAAGCTGAAGATTACATCAACCGAAATGTTGTGAATGTAACAACCAAGATGAGGACACTAGTCTAGATAAATCAGTGTATAATCATAATCATAATAATAATAATAATGAGCCTTCATTTAATTAATTGTACCTATATTTGACTTTTCTTTTTGCAAATATTTTTATATTAAATTAGGAATAATTCTTGTCTAAATTATCAAATGGGTTATTTCTTTCTATTCTTAAATCATTTTATCATCAATTAATTTAGTTAAGCCATTATCAGCTCAGACAGCAGATATATTCAGAAATTAGTATTATTGTTGGTATGTAGAAGGCGATTATCTCCCTTTCGACAGGAAGATTAGACTGATATGTTAAGGGGCTCTTGTGAGTCGTGTGTCATTGGTGAGAATAGTTTAGCTGCTGCTGCTTAGCTCTCAACAAAGACAGATGTGGTAGCCAGTTGCAGTTTGGTTGACCCCCAGCAGATGGCAGTATCTCCATGTGTTCTAAATAGGAGCCTGAGACATATCACTAAGGCTCTACTATGTCCTTCTTAGAGATGTTACAAATAAGATCATTTTTATTCATCCCCTTCACATACTACTTGTTTTTTTTTTCATGTGTTTTAATTTCTCTCCATGGGACAAATTGTGACATGTATATTTATGTATTGCTTTTCAGTATGGCTTATATTTGTGTACTTAAATGTTATATATATATATATATATATATATATATATATATATATATATGTTTCATGGATAACTCATTTTTGGAATTCTTTTCTTTGGATTATTCTTGTCCTTCCTCACGTCATGTTAAGGTGTTACTATATCACAGATATACTAATGCCAATAGTTAAAACTGGAGGAAACAAATGTATATTGTCTCTTTTTATATTATACTATTATACTTTTTGTTATTTATGTTTATAACACAAGTGTATTATTATTGTTATTATCATTAAAGTTCTATCAATACGTTTAACTAACCTTCCATTATTATAGCAGAATACCATTATGAGACTGACTTAAACAAATGATAGTGCCTGGTTATCTCCCTTAGGTCAGCAGAAAAGTTCAAACAGATGCCTTCTATTGTTATGGAGTTTATTCTGTAGTCTTTTGCTATTATAATGAATAATTGGAGTATCATCATCATCATCATCATTATAATAATAATAATAATAATGTTGATAGGTAATAAATTAGAATTGTTGGACAAGATTATTTTGCCAAATAGCAACTTAAATAAAAAGAAAATATAAACACAGACACACACACATAAATACATTGGAGAAACCTCAAGGAATTTAAATAGAGGATTATATGAACATAAAAGGGATTTATGACAAAACAACAAATTAAATGTATTAGTTACTAATTGTAACAAGTCTGTAATTATAGAAAATTTGGAAATCAGCCAATTCTGCTAGATTCCTCTACCTTGGTTTCAACTTTTCAGTATCTTCAGGGGATTTAATCGGCTGATTTCCTAATTTTCTATACTTAAAAGCTCTACATGGTAAATTTTGATCTTTTTATATGTGTATTGAGCAATTTTTTAAATACTACCCTTACATGCAAGCTGCTGATGAGCATTTCAGCATGAAACTCTTGAATCAGTCAGTCAGATGTCAATTGAACTTTCATTGATTTATTGATATATTTAAAAAATTAATGGATTTTTTAATCCTACATTATTTATTATTACAATAAATTTATATTTAGTCGGTACACATGTTTGTGTAGACAGCCCTATTTTCTAAACAATGAATTAAATTCTACCAGCCTAGTAACGAAAAATCTTAATAAAGGAGCTTAATGGCAATACATGTTTAGCATGAAAATGGTTCCCTAGATTAAAAATGGAATACAGATTTGACTCTTGTCTGGTGGCACATTTTCTCTGTGAAGACATTCGATCTCTAGGATGGTAGACATTAATTTCACATTTTGAAACACAGGGATCTCTACTCAAACATGTATACCCACTAAATGTAACATAAAGTAATAAAAAATATATAAAGATAACTGTGAACATTAGCTTTGCTTATGATGTCAGAGATGAATGTTTGTGATGTGGCAGGAGTAACATAAAAGTTTTTTGTTTTTTTTGTTTTATTACAGTCTAGTAAAATGGCATCTGACATGAAAATATGTACAAAACAGAAGTATATCTTTGAATACCTCTATATGGAAAAAAATACACTCACGGACATTGATAAATGCATCCTAAATGTTTTCATGTTCTAAACCATATGTAAACCAGAACTGGGCACAGCTCTCGACCAACATAATATTCATTGCTAGTGAAAATCATTGCCAGCCAAAGTGATTATCTAGAAAAATATTGTTTTATAGCTGAAAACTTTTTCTATTGAGCATTATTATTGTGCTGTTGTAGTTTTGTGTGTTTCATAGTGTTACAGCTGAGCTAAACACATAAGCAGTTCCATCCCTAAATCTGTGTTAAAAGCTGTAGAGGTATTCATTCATATGCAGCATGTCTTGGAAAAATAGATCTGATGGAGCCTATCTCTCTCCAGGTCAAACCACCAGCAATGTCTTTGACTTGAAGGCTTGTCTTTGTCATTGACACATGGTCATTGGTTCCATTGGGAGAACTCTCCACTTTGGCAGTTGACTTCACTTTAAAAAGCCATTTGACCAGAAATGATGTGTCATCACCACCTTGGATCCATAGCTATGCATGTAACCATGCCCCATTAAGCAAGATGGCTAGTGACCCTACAAGAAGTTTCATCTGGTCTTGTTTTTAATCATGTTGGGTGTCTTGACACATTCTTCTTGTGGGACAAGCAGTTGAGTTGCTGATGGCTCAACCGTGTGACAGGTTATAATGCGTTACATAGTAACAGTAGCACTTGTAGAGTGACTTGACATTGATAAATTTAAATATAAAGTCAAGCCAGCAAATTTTGTCTTCCAGGTTTTCTCTTTTCCTGAGCAGTAGAAAACTAAAAAGCTTTTCTAATTGTATGCTAACTGATTTGGCTTCCTGACTAAATTCTAATATGTAACAAAAATGAAATGAATCTAACAAATTCGTGTAGAAATCTAAGCAAGTCTGATTACACTATTTCGAATTACTAGGATAGTAATACTTTTTGGTGTTAATACAGGACCTTAAATTATTACAGAAAATTTGAGCATCATCTTGCAGTGAAAAACACACTGATTTGGAAATTCTTGCAAAAATCAGACAACTGTAGGACTTATTGAAATTTTCAGAACTTATTCAGAAATAATTTTTTGCAAAAATTTAGTTTTTTTTTTCATCTGTTAAAACCACTCATTAAATTACAATGGCTGTATACATGAATACAAAACATTTATTTATTTGGTTTCCTGACTAATTTTTATATGTAACAAAAATAAATTGAATCTAACAAATTTGTGTAGAAATCTAAGCAAATCTAATTACAATATTTTAAATACAAGTTGAGAAATTGTTTCAAAAGTGTGAACCAATAGTGAGATTTATAACAATTTGAAATTCTCATTAATTATTATCAAAAATGTTCCCAAACTGCAGAACATTATTGCACACCATGAAAAATTCCTGCATTCTGTATTGTTATTCTCATAAGTTGTCTACTATGATAGATTTCTTGTGTTTGAAAAAAAGCATAGCATAATTTTATTCTTACATACCTGACATATCATCAGCCTGGACAAGGTCCCCAACACTCCAGCCATGTCCACCATCATTTATTGATCTCCAGGTGTCATAATCCAGTGCCATCTCTTTACTTTTTTCATTCATGATACCAACATGTGCTTTTGTTGCTTCCTAAAGGAAAGAGAAATGAAATGCGCCTGTAATAATTTCCAGGACTAGCAGGAGAATTTGTTCATAGAAAAAGATACAACCATATAAGATGGATGAGCAAAAAGCTGTGAAAAGTAAGAAATTAATTTAAATAGTTGTGTAGATTGGTTAAGATCTTACATGAGAGGGAATCAATGTCTGTAGCTTGGCATGTAGTTATTAAGTGAATATTGATAAGAAATTTTCACTGTATAATATTTGATCAATCTGATTAATAATGCATTTTTCATCATTTGGCTGCAGGCTTATTAATGCACCTGTGTATGTCTTCAACACTGAATAAGGCAAAAACACTTGTTGGTATTTGGGGGTTGATATTATTTTTGCAATTAAAATCTTCATTTTATTATAATTTGTACATACACTGTTATCAGTGAGGTTCTTTTTTTAGATTTTTCATCACCAGACCCACTTCCTCAGTAGCACCTATCAGTGCTGAACAGATCCTGGTTCACCTTCCCACAGCTGAATACCACTTCATACATCGTCATTTTCACTTTGGTAGCATGATTGAATTTTACTTTGGGAAATCAGTTTAAAAACAAAACTGTTTCAAGCAACTATGTCATTTTTTTCTGCTTGTTCTTGATATACAACACAAAATTTTCTTCATATATTTACAGTATAGATAATTCCTCCCCAGTTTTTTTGTACAGGAGTAGAGGTTTATCCCTTGTTTTCTGTTTAGGATTTGGTTTCCAGTTCCTTCTAAAGTCTTTTCATTCTCAGTAACCTCTTGCATCTTAGGGCATTATTGTCTTGCTTGGGGTGAACTGATTAAGAAAAACTGAAAAATGCATAGAGGTGATTATATTCTAGTTGTTATCATTTATTTTCCTCTGTTGGGAACCAACCACTTTTAACTTTCTCCTATTAAATATCAAATGTTAGAGTTTAAAATTATATGACTGTACATTTCTGGTCAAATTCTGTGTGTGTAGATATATCCACTATATGCTAATTATGCTAAAATATAAACCTAAAAACAAAAAAATAGTTCTAAGTATAAGGAACTAAATCCTGGGGAAGTTTTTTTTTTCTA
>CAHIKZ030002976.1:30000-40000 GCA_903632075.3 Acanthosepion pharaonis
AGAAATCAAAATAAGTGTTAATCCAAAAGTGCAAGCTCGGCTGAGCACAATGACTGTAGTAGGACATTCCTACCAAACTGTATCAACTTCTGCCAGATCTACAAAAAGACTTGATGTCTGCCATTGTCCTGATGGAAGATGATACTCTTCCAATTGGCCAGTTCCAGATGCTTTTCCTTGATTGTAATCTATTCAATTGGAAACAGTATTAGTCTGGTTTCAATGTCTGATTTTGTGGAAGAAATGCATCATACACAATGCCCTTCTGATGCCACCAGACACACATCATCTTTTTCAGATGCAAACTAGCTTCTGGAGTGGCTTATTTAATATTTTCAATACCTTTTTCACTCAACATTGTTGAAAACAATCTCTTTTTCATTACCTGTTATTGTTCTTTTTAAATATGAGTCATTCTTCTTGCAGAAATGTGGTCCATTATTTTTTTTTCCATTAAATTGTGAGGCATCCAAACAGCATAGGGATTCATGTATCCAAGCATTTTCAAATGCCTTAAAAAGCTCATATGAGATAAGTGGAGTTTCTCTGGTATTTTCTGTATCATGTAATCTGGATTATTGTTAATCAGCATTTCACTTTGGCCAACATCAATGATTGTAGGCCTGTTAGAATGTTCTCAGTCTTCCAGATCAAAACTTCCACTTCTGAACCTAGTGAACTGCTCACAAACAGTAATTTCAGCTATGGCACCATCTCTATAAATTGCACTTTTTTTTTTGCTGTTTCTATAGCCTTTTTTCCTTTCCATAAATAAAAGAGCTCCAAATAATGAAAATGCATTTCATTTTCCTCCATCTTCACTTTTAATATAAAAGCATGTAAAATTTACAATCCACACACAAATCATACAAAAAGATGCATTCATATGTCACCTTTCTGAATTTGCATATTTGTCATAATTTTCAATCATATGTGAAATCATGTGTTCAAATGCTATGTATTGAAAAATGCAAGTAACTTTTGTTCTAATCCAATATTATTATTTTTACATGTCAATATGGAATGACATTCTGTAACATTCATCAGTCTTTATACCATTGACATTTTTAATTTTTCTATGTTTTCAACTTCAACATTACTTGTAGAAGGTTTTATTGCTTCCTCAGATCTTCTTTTTTCCATTCTTTTAATAATTATAAACCTTGGTTGTCATGCTCACAATGCTTCTGTTGCTGTACCTAATAACCTTCTTGGAATTTTGGACTGAAATATTTATTTAATCTACAGGAGCAGATTGTTTTCATTCTGCTCTTCATGCTTAGAGGATATCTACTCTCAGTCACAACTCATCAGTTTTAGTCCTGTTTCTGTTATCCATTTTTTTTTCTGAACTTAGGGGGTTAAACTCAGGTTTGCCAGAAAACCAGTTATTAGCATTTATGTTAGGCAATGACACCCCCCCCCATCCCCTCAGTAGACCTAGCATAGAGATGAATACTATCTGGGTGACTCTTATTAAGAAAGAAAGGACAATGAAAAATTGTCTTTTCAATAATGTTTCTTGATATTTTTTCCATTAAGTACTCCATGTCTAACCCAGTCATCAGGTCCATCTGATGTAACATTACATTCCCCACTAAAAATTACTGTTGAGAATCAGTTTTCATGTACTTCATACTCAACTTACATATTTTCTCTTTGTGATGTTTACTTCAAGTTGGTAGTTTGATTTCATTCATGTCTTTAGCCAATGTTGTATCATTCTGCAAGCCATTTTTTCACACTCTTATTTGTCAATGTTTTCTTTTGGTTTTATATTTCTCTGATCTTTGTGTTTTTTTTTTTTTTTTTTTTTTTTTACAATTTCCAACATTGTGCTGCCATCACTCAATAAGTTTACAGTATCTTGTTTCTCTTTTGAGGTTATATCTTTCTTATGACCAATAGCAATCGTTATACATCTGAAATTAAAAAGTAGATATCAATAACTATGCTATATGAAGGGTGCGATGGATAAATTCTCATCTAAATTATGCAAAAAATAAATATATAATACTGACATCTCATATTAACAGATATATTTACCAAAATTACACAAAAATATCTTGAAATACTAAAGAATGAATTTATTCAATAAAAATGCCATTGGCTTCAACCACAGCCTCCAGACAACTTCAGAATCTCTTGCATCTCTTCTACAGGGTCTCCTTTTTTAAGTTAGTGAATGCTACCATAATCCTTGCCTTTGGTATAACAAGGAGTTTTGTTGCTCTCTCACATAATAATCAAGGGGGTTGCAGTCTGGGGAATTGGGTGCACAAATGTAAGGAGTGACGCTGTTGCAGAAATTGTCTGACAGCCATGACTGGGTTCTGATTGTGTGACATGGTGCAGAGTTTTGTTACTAGACATAGGGTCTTTCAGCAGCAACCCTTTTGACCCAGGGCAGCACAAGCTCTTCAAGGCACTTGATGTAGGCCTCCATGCTGATTCTGAACACTGTGGGAAGATGAATGAAGGAATAATGTCGCCGTAACTAGTGATCACTACAAACACCTTGATAATCCCCATTAGACTCCTCCAACTCTTTCTAAATCCCCTGCACTGTCATCAGATTGAAACTCAAACACTCTGAAATGTTCATATTGGAGCTTCTGGTGCAAATGCCAAGCAGTACAGAATGCTGTTTCCAAATTTCCAGCAGAGTGAATTGGTCATGGCGGTCTTTTTCTCAGAGACAGTGCCCAACTGACCCTACTATACAGTGCAGTCAACAAAATCAAAAACAAAAACAAACAATGCGCATATGTGAAATTAAAAATATATAATGGCGACAATTTACTCATCGCACACTGTGTGTATATATATATATATATATATATATATATATATATATATATATATATATATGTATGTATGTATATATATATAATATTTATTTATTTAGAAGATGAGAAGCAATATTGAGTTGTGTCATAAAATTTCAAACCATGAAATAAGTTATTGTAAATATTTATAATAAATACATAAAACTAAATTTCACATAATATATTTATCATATAAATATAATTATTGGATGAAAATTTGACCAAAATTGGTTGGTTAATACAAATTTTCTTGTCAAAATATTAACTTGTAGAATAAAATCTGACTCTGTGTGTGTGTGTGTATACACGCACAAACACATTAATGACTACATGATTAAAAAATTACATATACACACACAATCACATTAATGGCCAAGTGGTTAGAACATTTGCTTTCTAGACCATGAAACTCAGGTTCAATTCCTTAGAGAAGCAGTGACATCATGATGCTATAGATCTGAGCAGGTGATCCCAGCATGCAGCATCTTTAAAGAGTTCCTGGAAACTCTACCACTGATTGACCCAAAACCTGAGAATTAAATTGGATAGATGGAGCAGTTTGGAAGCTGTTGATGGTTGTGCTAGCATGTTGTAACCGAGAGTTTGATTGTATTGATGTTGTGCATACTGCTGATCATGACAGATTATGTGCTCTCTCTCTCTCTCAGAAACTCTATGGTCTACTCAGCATAATTACAGTATAAACCACAGGATGTTGAACAAGCACAAACGTGCCTGAGTAGGCATCTTCAACAGGTATTGGATAGCTACCTTAGCAGACAGTTGTGCTGGGAAACTAAGTAGCTGGACATTATACATTATATATACCATTCATCCATGCTTAAAATATTGCTGCCATATATGGTCCGGTGCACCTGTCATTTACCTTGAGCTCTTTGATTAGATCCAAAGAAGAATCTGCAATATTATTGGTCCTGATCTGGCAGATCAGCTCCACTCACTTTCCCACCGCCATAAGGTTGCCTCTCTATGTCTTTTCTATAAATACTTTCATGGTAATTGTTCAGATGAGTTCTTTGGTACCTAGACTTTTTGAATTTAAGTGCAACACTAGACTTGCATTGAAATCTCATCAATTTACAGTTGAGCTTGCTAGACAAAGACATAAATTCTTTGCTAAACAAAAAAACTTATATCAAGCCCTACCAATGTTGACCCTTTTTTTCACTCTTTACTCTTATCTGGGAGTGGTAGGTTTTATTAAAAGTTGACGACAACTTGTTCTAAATGTTTATTGTTGGTATTGACCTTTGACCCGGATATGTCAAAGTCAATTTTATATAATTTTATTTTTATTTTTGGTGGTCAGGAATTTGCAGATAAATCTTTTGCCTTTTACTGTCAATTTTTTTAACCCCTGGCAGTCATATAATTGAAAATTACCAATGGACTTTGTCACATTTTGACCACCTAGGAATGTTGATTTCCTTCAAAACTTTCAATTTTATGCCTGAAATAGTTTGATTATGATTTAGGCTTTCTGATTTTCCAAAAAAATGGTTAATTTCCCATTAATGAGGAAAATTTTTGTTTAAAACTAGAAAAAATGCAAAATTTTCGCTATTTTTTCACATTTTACACCCTGAAATAAAAATTTGAGTCATTTACACCAGTCAATTCTACTTTTAAATAAAAGAATATATCCTTTGCTTTCAGAAAATACCTAGTTTCATGGGGTTCAGATCAAAAGTTTCCTTGATATTTGTTTAGATGATGCTAAAACAGTCATTTTTCAATATTTTACCTCTATAAAAGTATGAAAATCCA
Source organism: Acanthosepion pharaonis (assembly GCA_903632075.3). NCBI lineage: Eukaryota > Metazoa > Mollusca > Cephalopoda > Sepiida > Sepiidae > Acanthosepion > Acanthosepion pharaonis. Next base: position 34,617 of record CAHIKZ030002976.1, read on the forward strand.
TTTTTTTCAGAGAAAATAAGCTATGACAAAATGACTTTTGCCATTTTTGTGAATATTTTTACTTGGGATAGAAAATTTTTACCATAGCAAACCTGAATTGACTTTATTTAAGTTCAGTGGGGCTATAGGAAACCTCAAACAGCTGTGGTGTGTGTGTGTGTGTGTTGTTTTTACTCAACTATCTACTCAATGTAGATTTTTGTATACGAGTATCTCTAGTAATAGGAATATTTTTTTGTATTACAAACACATACTTGATATTATTGAATCTCAGCTTTTTCTTTTTTATTATTAATGCTTCCATTGTTATGAACACAGCCACAATGTGTTACCATATTTGGAAAATAAAAAAAAAAACAATTCCCATAGATACACATATATAAAAGTGTACATATTCAGTTAAAAATTAAAAAAATTTAAATATCCTTGATAATGGCTAATAGAATAGCCGAAAGCACTCACATATATAGAACATTTGGACAGTTTCTAGACACTTTATGTCCAGAAAAGAAAATACTTGTATGAATGCAAAAAAAAATTTTAAAAAAAAAAACTTAATTCAGTATTATTCTTTAATGTAATATATGTATAAAAGAATTACATTGCCCAAATACACAATTATTATATATATATATATATATATATATATATATATATATATATATATGCATGTTTCATTAAAAACAGCAGACAAGTTACTATAATTAATTTTTTTATTTTTTTCTTGTTTTGAACTTGTTTTTTGAACAAGTGTTTTTTGACATGTTCTATCTAAATAAAATTTTTCTATTTTTTTGCCAATATTCAAGATGATTTTATTTTTTCAGTTTAATAGAGTGTGTGCATTGTGTGTATGTTTTTAGTGTGATAGAGATGTGTTGTTTTCCAAACACAGCACATTGTGGCCGTGCTCGTAGTTAATATTGTTAAGTGTTGGCTTTTTTTTTTTTTATTATTAGGGCTTCCATTATTTTTAATCTTTTTTATACTGGTGGATGAGGTTAGTATGTTTGGGATGGAATATGGTATGTTTGTGTGTGTGTTTAAATGGTTTCTAATAGAGCTATGGTCAGATAAAAAAAAAATTTTTTAAATAAAATCATCCTTGATAATGGCTAAAAGTATAGCTGAAAGTGCTTGGAATTATAGAACATTTGGACAATTTCTACACACTCTGTGTTCAGAAATGAAAACACTTGTTTGAACACAAGAAAAAATTAAATAAAAAGTTTAATTGTAGTACCTTGTTTGTCATTTTTAATGAAACATGCATAAATGAAGTATTGCTGCTTAAATACACAACATATATATATATATATATATATATATATATATATATATATATATATATATATATATTTATTAAAGACATTTTTATGTTTAACGTTCTTTTTTATAGATACAAGTATTTAAGTAAATGATCTGTTTATAATAAACAGTATTAAATAACATTTAATGCCTGAATGTCGAGAAACTTCAATCTTAAAAATGAATATATTATTCATAAATGCATAACCAGAGCAGTTATAAATTGTCGGACTTTGTCCATTTCTTAATATATGACGTCATTTGTTTACATTTGATATGCTAGAGCAGTTATGAATGTACGAGATTCATGGAAGATTGAAGTTTATAAGCAGTAAATTCGACCTTGCCTACCGAACGCTCCTTTGTGGCCGAGACGGTAAGGCACGTCAGCGTAAATGACGGTTCCGTATAGGATGCAGGTTCGAATCCTGTCAAAGGATGAATATTTTCTATGAAAATTTCTCGGACATTCAGGCCGGTAAATGTTATTTAATACTGTTTATTATAAACAGAGCATTTACTTAAATACTTGTATCTATAAAAAAGAACGTTAAACATAAAATTGTCTTTAATAAATAAATTGTCGGACTTTGTCCATTTCTTAATATATATATATATATATATATATATATATATGTACCTTATAGTTAGTTAATTGTACCACTTAAACAATCACAAACACCAACACTGATCACACATAGCTACAAACAACATCCTTGCATGTTTATAATACATGTACAAATGTATGCAATAGATTGTGACATGAAGGCACTCATTCACATCTCTAACCAAACCAGAATCCAGTATATATCTATTTTATTTTTTTGCAAAAATTTTATTTGCAATTAACCATTTTAATTCACCAAAGGAAATATCAATTTTTCTGATGAACAAGCAAAATTTATTCTATTTTCACAAAATTATACTTTGTATTTTTCCTATTTTTTTGCACTGGCCTCTGTTGATTTTATAATAATTTTCAGCAGTTTTTAACCTTTCATGCCAGAAAAAAACAGTTTTTCCTTTGACACTGCTATTATTTTAATTACCTTCACTCCTCAAATTTTCAAATTTTCTTTCTAAGATATGTTGCTCCATCAAGCAAAATATAATGTTTCAATATTGGAATAATTCTATATAGTTTGCTCGATTTTTCTTCAGAGCCTCATTGTGGATATGCATGAAAGCACTTTCATAAATTTACTTTCATTGAATTAATCATATCTTTGTTATGCTTTCACTCAGCTCTGGTAAAAGAAATTTTTACTTTCTATCAAGTTTATAAGCTGTGCAGTTCAGTCTTGTAATAACTACAAGATAATTACAATTATTCAATCTTGGTTTCAAATGAGAACACAGTCTTGTGAAAATATTTCTTAATCTTATACTACATATATGGAAGCACAGAAGGACAACCAAAAAAAAACAGGTGAGGCAAAAGGAAAAGAAGACAAGGATTGTGAATATAAAGTTCTTTTGTATTGCCTATACAATGGATAAGAGCAGGAGGTCTCTAATGTAGGCAAGGGAGGCAGCTTTTGAAGGAAGACTAGTGTTGGTAAGGCCTAACATTACTGAATATTCAAAAGTTTTAATTTAGTAAGGATCAAATAAATGTTAATATAGAACATTTAAGAACATTGTTATGTATTTTTACAATATGAGACAAAAAAATGATTATTTTAAAAACATCTCATCTGGTTTGGCAGTGAGGGAGCTGACTGAGCATCTGTTCCACATGTCACATACATAAAAGATGAATTGACAACACAACACTCCATCATAATGTTAATAAGCATTATGAGAGAAAAGAATTATCAAATAAGAAATACCTAATTGACTTAATTCTTTCTTATACCATAATTCTCTAGCTAAGCATTATGTTCCAACCATTAAGATATCTGTGGGCTGCAAAAGACCAAACAAAGAATTGTCAAAAATTTCCTTACTTTTAATTTCTTATTTTACTTAAATCAGGAAAACAATGATCAAAATTCTAGTGCCAAAAAGAAAACACAATATTTTTACTGTGCATCATATTGTGAATACGCTTTATTTAAAGTCCAATTTATGACAAAAACAAAGATAAAAACACCAGTTTGAGCTTATAACATAAAACATTTTTCAATGACACTGTAATGAATGTGGTTGTTTAGTTGTAATTGTGTGTTCAAATCACATTGGGAGGTTACCATTTGTAATGACATTCAGTTGTAAATTTCCAAATGAATTCAGTATGGATATTTTTATATATTTATATAGAAAAACATAGCTAAAAAAAAAAAAAGAAATAAATATATATATATATATATATATATATATATATATATATATATATATATTGTCAATATATATATATATATAATATTAGTTATTTATATATATATATATATATATATATATATATATATATATAATATATATATATATATATATATATATATATATATATATATATATATATATATATATATATAAATAGTGGTCAATATATATATATATATATATATATATATAATATTGGATTCAATATATATATATATATATATATATATATAATATTATCAATATATATATATATATATATATATATATATATATATATATATATATATATATATATATATATTATATCAATATATATATATATATATATATATATATATATAATACATATTTCAATATATATATATATATATATATATTAGTGGTCAATACATATATATATATATATATAAAAATATTCCTCAAAATATATATATATATATATATATATATATATTTTGGTCAATACATATATATATATATATATAATATTAGTGTTCAAATATATATATATATATATATAATATTAGTGGTCAATATATATATATATATATATAATATTAGTATATATATATATATATATATATATATATATATATATATATATATATATTAGTGGTCAATATATATATATATATATATATAATATATATATATATATATATATATATATATATATATATATATATATATATATATATATATATATTAGTTAATATATATATATATATATATATATATATAAATATATAAATATATATATATATATATATATATATATATATATATATATATATAAATCGTTTCAAACACTATTATTCCATGGTTATAATTTATTACATTGGAATCGTAATCATGATCCAATTCATCAGACCTACAAATTCAAAATGAAATCGGATTTTTCGATTTTTTTTTTTTGATTATTGATTCCAATGTAATAAATTATAATCATGGAATATTAGTGCTTGAGCCTTTTATATTATATATATATGATTGGAGATTGGATGTGGTTTGTGTGTATAAAATGTACCCTATGTTTCCTCCTCTCTCCTTTAGGCTCATAGACTCCTCTGCTGAGGTTTCCATACCAAGTAAGATTTTATGCGATGAACCAGTTTTATCCCCAGTTTTTGCTTAAAGTACCCAGAGTTCCAAAGCGCTCACCATCTAGGTACTGACTGGGCTTGATACTGGGCTCAATCCAGCATAATTTGTGGTTTAGTTGGAAAAAGTCAGTTTGCCTGTTGACTAAGTCTTCCCCAAGGGGAAACAAGGTGTGTCTTGTCACTATGCCATGCTGTGGTTGAACAGAGAAAAAATGAGAGAGGATTCCGTACCTTTTATACTACTTTCTACAATTTCATCGAGTGGTCATTAAAAGGATTCCCATGACATACAAAGTAAGTTTATTGTAGAATAATAATATCTGAATTATATTCTCAAGGATGAATTTTCATCAGAACTGAAGATTACTGTGCTGGACATGTGTGTATACATCGCTTTCTAAGAAGTAGATATTAAACAATTTGCAATTATGTTTTAAATTAGAAAAAATAGAAAAATCACAGTAAAAAAGACTAATTCTTTGAAAAACAGTCTTGGATTGTCATTGAATTCATTCTCTTTTTTTAAAGTCTGTTTACAATAGATGTATTGCAAATACTTTGTGAGTGACACTGACTATATGATAAGTAAGTTAGCAACAATCAATCGAAAAGTAATTCTGGCTTTGTACCACTGGACTAATGAAA
>CAHIKZ030002976.1:42500-87500 GCA_903632075.3 Acanthosepion pharaonis
TGGTTTGAGCTTCTAATATTTGTAAACAGTTTTTTTATGGTTAAAGCTTCTAATATGTGTGAACAGTTTTTTATGGTTAGAGCTTCTAATATTTTGTAAACATGCATGCCTTGTTTAGGAGTATTTATCCAATGTTAGTGGAAATCTTATTGCCAAGTGTGCATGGACTTCACTGCGATCTGTGAAGGGCTAGGTTAACCCATGGAATAAAGAAATGGTTGTATGTCCAATGTACAAATTCAATACATGTGTATCATAGGGAACGTAATTTCCAAGTACTCATGAGAATTTGTAGATGACATTTGTGTGGTGCACTGAAAGTTGACAATTTAGTGGTGATAATGTTAGATGTTTTTAATACTTTGGAGGAAATTGTTAATCAACAGAAAAGTTGTGTGTTTTGGTTAGCATATGAGCTACCATTTTCTATTTGCCATCTTGTTCTGTAAAAAGAAAGCTGTGTGTTTTTCTTATACTGAGAAAAGACTGGAGAATAAGCCATTTAAAACAATGTGTTTAACAGCAACACAAAGAATGAGATAAATTGTTTGAATGAATCTTGGAATCTTAATGACTTCTATAACTAAAGATGTAATTAATTTCAAAGCTAATTTTGCCTAACTGCAATGCAAACCAGAAAATCATTGACAAAAACAGACTTGTCCTTTCCCCTATTAAAAGTGGCATTCTATTTATTTTAAAAGAAGCAACCTTGATTATATTTATCTAATAAATAAACAGGAGATAAATAGAAAGATAAATATAAAATAATATTGGCAACTTCTCCCCACCAGCTATGGGTAAATAGCAGGATAGACTGGGTCCTATAACCTTGGTTGGCAACCAGTCTAGAAGAACAAATCTGAATTGAAAATCTCAAACTATGTGTTAAATAGCCTCACCAATCTGCAATTGGCCATGTGTGGTGAGTATGGTTAAACACCCAAAGGCATTGTCAATCAGGGAGAGGTTTCTCCAACAGGATTGAAAAGGCCCTGAATTTGGATTTAGATATTGACAGTAGCAAGCTCTTGTGTATCAGGGGCTGAAAAATTGTAGTAAAACCAATGATTGGGAATCTGAGGGAAATCATTGATTGATTTATTTGTTTTTATGGCTTATCAAGTGTTATTTAAAGCCGAAATATTTAGGATTGTAAGAATGATTGTTTTTGTAAGTTAATATTGTGTCAAAAGTTTTTTTTTTCTTAAGAATATCAATGATTTTTCCAGATACAAGTCCTACTATTTAACTTATATCTGGGGGTTGGGGAGAAGAGATGGATTCATACATTTACCGAAGGTATTTACACATATATGAATGTAACGAGCCCAAGTGGAATTTGAATTTTGGTCTCTGATTTCTCATTCCAAGTTACTATCCATTAAACCACCTTCAAGAGAAATCAACCAATCAAAAATCAAATCCTGGTAATATTGACCAATAAAATGCTGAATGAAAACTTCAAAGAATATAATGATATGCTGTTATCATTCATCTAAAACAGAATTATCAGCTTATATAGTTATTTGTATATTGCTATTTTTTTCTTTTATTTTTTGGGGGCTTCATTTTTGTTTATAAAAAAAATAGTTCATTCTTATGTAGAATGTTAGGGATGAAAGGGACTCTGAGAAAAATATCACCTAATGTAATCTCACATATAAAGCACTTTCAATTTCCAAGGTGAGAAACTTGTTTTCATGTAAGCCACATTTTACTTAGTTCTATAATTAAATAATTTGTGGATTTGCTATCAACATAGTATTCTGATCTCTACTTGACATTATCTACGAGTTTATCCTTCCCATCAAAAATGACTTTTTCTATGTGCAATATCCCTAGACAATCATGGCTCTCCACAACTTTCTATCTTGTGTTTCTCTTAGCAGCTTCCCTCCCTGTGCTAAAGCTCACCTCCCTAATTCTCCCATCTATTCACACAAGCTCATCAGGTACATGTCCTGCTGCCTTTCCCCGCCTCTCTTCACCCCAGTACACCCAATGAGGGTTAAGTAGCACTCCTTCCTCACTTATGGCCATATCACATTGAAACATTGGTTCCTGTATAACCACCAAAATCAAGCCTGGTCAGTACCTAAATAGGTGACCATGTAGGAGTACCAGGTGCTGCAGGCTTGGATGTGCCAGTGGTGTAATGGATAATGGCTCAGAATTGTTAATCAGAGAGCCGAGTTCCAATTCCTGTTGGGTTTGTTATGTTCAATTATGCATAAATACCCTTGGGAAAGGTCTGAATCTGTCTCTTCTACCCAGAGCCAAGTAAGACTTTTAACACTAAATCATTATTACCTCAATATTTTCTGGCTTTAAATAACCTACAAAGGGTTGATAAGGCGCCAAAAATGAATCAATCAATTAATCATCATTCTGTGTCCAATGAATTTCAGTATGAAATTGATGTTTTCAAGAACTTATTACGATTTCATTGTGTCTTTAAATATATTTCCCCACTTATTATTGTTGTATGCTGCTCTCTTCACCACCCAACTTTGTAAAGATCTTTGATCAATGTTCTCCTCAGCTTCCTGCCCTCTTAATATTGTTTATCTTTTTATTATATCTCCTAATACCTATTCTGCTGACCTTTTACACAACTTTGTTAGATTGTTTATGTGCTGCTTTCCTCTATCCTTCTTGTCTTCAATATGTCCTGTGAGTGTCACATTTTCTAATCCCTTTTTTCTCATTATGTGTCTTCAGAATTTCAAATGTTTCTTTCTGATGCTATTTATCCTTTTTGTTTCCATTTTCTTTAAATGTTCTTGTCCACAGGCTCAGTCTATGGTATTTCCAGCATCCTTCTGTAGAACCTCATTTCTGAACCTCAAGTCTCTTCTGTGATGAGGGTAAGAAACAAGTTTTCCCTGTGCCTTTTTAAAAACTCACATTTTATATGAGTGATATGTAAATTTTATTCAAAACTGCATCTTTATTTCCTGTTCTTTGTTGGTTATTTTTAGTTTGTACTAAAATGTAATAATAATAATAACAATAATAATAATAGGGAAGAAATAATAATAATAACTAGTAGATCCTGTGTAAATTACATGGATTTACTCATAATATTTTTAATACTTCACTCTGTACTTTTCAACCCATGACCATTCCCAGATAGGTATAAGAAAAGTGCCATAGTATCTTTAAAAGACTGAAATGTCCTCAACAGATTATTATGTCACAAAAATTTCCTTAACGGATCAGTATGTCACAAAAATGTCCCCAACAGCATCTCATCAGTTTGCATCTTCTGATGCAAAAAAAACCCCGTCTCTTGAAGTCTCTGGTTGAAACTTGTGAACAATTCATACTATACAAAGCAAAGGCAATGGATAATATTAACAATAATAATAATAATAATATTTCAAGATAGCATCATTACCTGTTATTAGTACTGTAGGAATGATATCAAAGTCACAAACAAATATGTGGATGAAATTCCTGAAAACCCTAAAATATGTTAATTGCAAAAAAAAAAAATAAAAAACAATTCACTCAAACATGTGTATTTCTCCTATTTTGCATAGATATGACCAAAATTACATATGTTCTCCCTGATTGTATGGCACCCCATCTGTTTGCATCTTCTGATAGAAAAAATATTTGCTGTCCATTGAAATCTCTGGTTGATACTTGGGGGCAACTCATACTACACAAAGGAAAGGCAAATGCATAATAATAATAATAATATGGATGATAAAAAGGAGAAGCAACTGTAGCAGAACTCAGACAGAATGCAGAAAATTGCATTATTGAAAACTTCTCACATCCTTAGGAAAATACTATCAATGTGACATTTTTCCTTGATAACTTCTGCATTTGATTTCAAATTTCTTGTAGATTTCTTGCAAGTTTTTTTAAAATTTTATATTCAACCTTTTTAAATGATTCTCAAGCCTTCATTTTATTTCTTTTAACTTTTCACAAATAGATTTTAAGATAACATTAAAAAAATCTTTTTATTTGATTTTAGTCCTTTCTGAGATTTTTGTTTTAGCTTTTGCTTTCGCACTTCTTTGCATCAAACACATTTGCTGTCAGTTTGTACATGTAACTTTGCTGTCTCTTGAAGTTTCTAATCAAAACTTGGGAACAGCTTGGATAACAATGAAGCAGATTTCAAACATAAAATAACAATAGTAATAATAGTAGGATTTGTCTCATCCCTGTGCGCCGTGTTCATATTCTTTTGTGAAGATTTAACATCAGCCTTTGAATATTAACTGTTTTTCCTTTATTGATCAAATATTGTTTACCTGCAACTGTGATTTTTGGTGTTGCTTTCATCCATTATGTTACTGATACTTTTCAAACTGTCAGATGATTGCCTAAAGTGTACAATGAACAGCCACCATGTACTCTTTATAATTATAGTAAATTTTAAACAGAATAATTATTTATATATATATATATATATATATATAGAGTGTGTAAATATTTTCAGATGAAGTATAAATGTAGAATATACAAAATGAATGAAAATACAATAGGAAAACCATACTTAGTTTATGTGAAATGCTTTGGCAAAACTTAATTATAGTTTTCCTTCATTCCCATATATATATATATATATATATATATATATATATATATATATATATATATATATATCTGTGTGTGTATAGCATTCCACCCCACCAAAATAAAAGAAAGTCTTTACATACCTACACTTACCTGATGCGATAGGTCTGTTGATGACCGAGGCTTCAAACTTGAAGTCGAGCATTTCTGTCTCATGTCCATTTTGTCCCCAGGGCTCGACTCCCGCCTCGATCCAGTTAGTTTCCGAGCAATGTCTGGATCTGTTGTAACAGTGACTGGGACATCTGACCAGGAAGTCCCAAGATATGAGGGACACATCAAGTGTCTCTGTTCGCTGATCCTTCTGTTTGAAGGATTTGTCTCATCCCTGTGCGCCGTGTTGGTTTTATTGATGCACCTCAATATACAAATAGACATAAAAGCCGTAATAATGACAGATACCATTACAGCCACCAGGACAATGATAATTGCCAAGTTAAGGTGTATATTGTCATCAGTTTGAATATATACAGAATTTAACATCTCGGACGTCTTGTTACTAACTGTGAGAGTTAAGAACAAAGAAGTTGTCGCAGATCGAACGGGTGTGCCACTATCTTTGACAACAAATTCTAAATCATAAGACCCAGCATCTTGTTGGTTGAGGACACGGGTAAAAGCTAACAAACCACTGTAATGGTCAACAGTAAACAACTGTCGGTCATTACCCGCAGTTATTTCGTATTTAAGGAAAGCATTTTCCCGACTGTCACTGTCAGATGCTTTGAGAACAGTAATATTCTTTGTATGGTGAGGGTAGTATACGATGTCCATTGTGAAAGGATTGACACTGGGAAAGGTGAAATACGGAGCATTGTCATTCTCATCTCTGACCTCAACAATAACGTTCACTGTGTTGTTAAGAGAAGGAATCCCGTTGTCTTTCACAAATACCTGGAATTTATAACTGGACTGGAATTCATGGTCCATTGATACAATTGTTGAAATTAATCCATTGTCAGTGATCTGAAAAGGAAGGAATTGCTTGCTGTTAGTGAGCAAGGAATATGTAAGGATTCCCCCAGGCCCCAAGTCTGGATCTGTTGCATTGATGTAACCAACAGGAATTTTAGACTTTTGATTTTCTTGGATCCAAAACTTAAAGGTTTCTTTTGAAAACTGTGGCTTTACATCATTAACGTCTACAACTTGGATAGAAAACTTGCTTTCACTATGTCTTGGTGGACTACCTTTGTCCTGACAAGTAATAGCAATATCATGGTGTTCTTCTGTCTCTCGGTCCACTGGATTCTTAATTGTTATTTTATATTTCTTCTTACCAAGGCTTTGAAGTTTAAACTTATCATGATGGAGATCACACATGACATCGCCATTGAGTCCAGCATCATGGTCAATAATCTTAACATAACCAATAAAACTGTTGATTTTGATGTCCTCTGATATCTTAGCAGTGTTTTCAGTTGATGCAGACACAAAGTTTACATCGATTGTTGGGGCATTATTTTGCTCGTTTATCACATTCACAAAAACTTTTGCTATTGAACTCAAAGGAGGGTTTCCTCTATCTGTGGCCTCAACATACAACTTGTAAGTTAGATCTTGTCCCAACAAGAACTGCTTATGCAAAAATATCTCCCCAGTTTCCTTGTTCAATTCAAAATGGGTTTTAACGATATCTGATGTCTTTGAACTAAAATGGTAAAGAAATCTACCATTCTCTCCAGAGTCTAAATCCCTGACAGACAAAATTGCAACAGGAGAGATTTCACTTGGCTCGTTCTTGATGGAAACATTGTAGACCTTTTGGGAAAAAATAGGTATGTTATCATTGATATCTGTGACAAAGATTCGGACATGTAAGATAGTCTGCTTGGGTGGAGATCCTCCATCTTTAGCAATCACTTGGATTAGGTATGAATCTTTCACTTCCCTGTCAAGTCGTTCCTCAAGGTTAATCCCAAGTTTTGATGTACCATCACCACTCTTGGAAACTGAAAGGGTAAATGGATCATTCACATTTTTTTTCAGTTGGTACGTAATCTGTGAGTTCTCAAGACCTACGTCTTTGTCAATAGCATTTGGGATAGACTTCCGAATGCCAATTCCGTCACCCTCTGAGAATGATATGTTGACATGTTTGTCTGGGAATTCTGGTTGATAATCATTGACATCTTTTATGACAATTTTGATTTCTAGAATTTTCATGAAGGAATCAGCCCTCTTAACAGCTACATCTACCATCTTGACACATTCTGTATTATACGTACAAAGTGTCTCGGCATCAAGTGTCTGTACTGTATACATTTTTCCTGTTTTCTTAGACACACGAAATAAATGGGAATTGCTTGTTGCATCATGCTGCAGCTGACTAAATGTGATGAGGTTGTGGTCATCACGGTGGACACTGTCCAATAAATGCGTGTCAGCAGCAATGTCACCCAGATAGGTTCCAGGACTTTTTCCTTCTTCCACATAGTAGGTCAGATCCACACTGATGCAGGTGTGTAGAATAGAGAGTAATGCTGATATTTTTAACAACATGTTTCATTCATGTGTTACAGGGGAAGCAAAAGTCTTTATTACATCCAGTTCATCTGATCATGTGATCTGAAATTAAAAAAAAATATATTGAAATGTATTATTTAATTTATATATATATATATATATATATATAATGTCTTTAATTTAATTACAAAATTAAATTCGGGGCTTTTAGCTTCCATTTTTGAAATATGGTTAGAACTGTGTAGCGAAAAAAAAAAACATATTTTAAATCAATTAATTTTATATATATATATATATATATATATATATATATATATATATATATATATATAATTAGTGGAATCTCCCACTGTTTCTATTGTGGCTTTGTTAGGGCCAGAAATAAAGACACAAGAGAGGAATTGAGTTAAAAAAATATATATTAACAGAAAAACAGTAATACAAATGAGTGTTACAGCAAGAATGTTCAGTATGACTATCAGAGCTGATGTATTCAAAATGTTATTGCATATTGTTTTCCAATCTCATTATCCATTTCTTTTAATGATGACCCACAAGTTTCTCTATTTCATTAATATCTGGAGCAGTTGGAGGTATTCAATTAATTTGGTATTTTTTAAACCAGTTTTTGGCAACATGGACGAAAATCACTTTTGCAGAATGTCAGGGAGCATTGTCTTGCATGAATATCAGTGATTCTTGCTTGTGACCTTACCATTTAAAAAAAAAAACATCTTGTCCATGACTAAATCTCTGCATCGATCTTGATACTATCATCAACTTTGAAGGAACCTATACAATTTTACAGACTATAATACTGCCAGAAAACATTGCTTTATTTCTCCACTACTTTCTTCTAAGTTGTATCGATTGGCTATTTTCATGAAGGACTCAACCTTTAGTCTGGCCATGCTACATTTGTCACTAAAAATTTCTGTTGAGAAATCTGTTTTCATGTACTTCTTTACTAGTGATGGGATGATTAATTATAATTCAGAATTGGAAATATCAGAATTTTTGGTGGGTATCAAAATCAGCACCAGAATCAGGAAACCTAATTTCTGATTCCAAAACGAATATTGGATTCTTTTTGTTTAAACTTAATTTTCCATTCCTGGTACTAATGATAAAAAAATATATATATTTATTGATTTTAAACTATCAGTAAAACTAAAATCTATAGATCATAATAGCACCTAAGTTTAGTAGGATGTAAATTAATTTTACTTGTTTCAAAAAAATGAAATGTGAAATGTGGGTTAAATAGTTGAACTTTCATATGAAAATCATTGTTATCTTTTTTTTATTTTATTGATCCATTCATCCTAAGCAGATATTTGAAATGAATTCATCTAAGATGTAAGGGGTTACTAGGAGTAGAAGAGAATTAGTGAGTTTAGTGAGGCGAAAGGACAATAATAGAACAGGTTTCAGGAAGACAGATGATGATGATGACTGATGTTTCATTTAAATTGTTGAAGATTATAGGTGACTGGGAAACAAGAAATTGGAAGGGATTTGCACAAGTGAGAAGTGTGAGAAAAGAAAATATTAGTATAGATTCTCCAAACAATTGTCAATACAATAGTCACTCACAAAAAAAAACAAAACATTATTCTTACAATTCAAAAATGTTTCAAATTTAAATAACCTACAAAAGGTTGATAAACAGTAAAAAAAACAAAAAAAAAACAACACATCAATCAATTTAAGTTATATTACTTCAATTTTTAATAATAAGTCAGCTTTTGTAAGGTTTATTATTATTACTTAAAAATGTACGGTATAATATTGTTACATAATAGTCTAGCAGACTATTAATTTTTAGAAAATTTTATTTCTCCTTTGACATATTCATTTTGACTTACAGGAAAACAAAGGAAGTCATTTTTGATTGGTTAAAACTAGAAATGGATTTCAGAGAGTTAAGTTTTACACGTCAAAGAATGTAGACATGTCATTTTGTGTCTGGGAACTCACTCCCTGGTCGGGGTGAGAGAGCAACTCCACTGGCTAGTTAGAAATGTACACATTGATATGTTGAATAAAATAGTTAAAATTCCTTTATTGAAGTTCTCATTTACATATATGGTCCTGTGCTCCTGCTATATATACTAGAGATTCTTGATAAAATCTAAAAAAGAATCAACAATATTATTGGTCTTGACCTGGCACTTCAGCTTCAGTCACTTTCCCAACACTGTAAAGTTGCTTCCATGTGCCTTTTCTATAAATACCTTCATGGTAATTGTTCAGATGAGCTTTTTGAATTTAAGCACAGTGCTAGATTAGCAACAAGGTCTCATCATTTTACAGTTGAATCAACTACATGTAAGCATAACTCCTATGTTAATGATGACTTTTCTTGCACTTCTCACTTGTGGAAATCTCTTCCAGCTTCATGCTTTCAAGTCAATTTTGATCTTTAAAAATTTAAATGCAATGTCAGTTGTTATCTACTGTTTTCCTAATTACTCTTCTATTGTTTCCACTCCTTAAAAATGTTTCTGTTCACTAATTCTTTCACACTAAGTAACTCCTTGTGTTTTAGTGGCTTTACTGACTTGCATGAGTTGAATTTGATTTTTTAAAAAAGTTACCTATTTAAAAAGGTTCATATTAAAATGATAAAATCTTTCAATAAAGGCACAAACCTAATATTCAATTATTACAAGATAATTATAACATAAAAATATAACACAAAGAAAGCAGCATATTTTATTGTGATGTGGGTCATTTCAAATAATAGTTTTAATTTGTTTCACCAGAAAATGGGAAAACAAAAAAGAAAAAGCAAATAGGAACATCTTTTTGCATCCAAATGACAAGCGAAATTCATAGGATAATGAACTTAACTGCTTGATTTCTTTTTCAACATGATTATGATTTGATTATCTTCATTTATTGGGTGACCACTTATCTTGCTTTGATCATTTCGTGTGATGATAACTTTTCCCTCTTTTTCATGTCTTCCCTCCTTTTCACGTTTAATTATTTATTTCTATGGTTTGATGAAATTAATCAATAGAAAGGAGACACAATTCTGCAACATCTGGGAAGTCGACAATATGTGATTACAAGAGGAAAAAACCTTTCTCATTATCACTACAAACACTAATAAACTCTAGTATATAATTTAATCAAATCTAGTGTATGTATATATATATATATATATATATATATATATATATATATATATATATATATATATATATATATATATATATATATATATGTCAGTGTTTCTGTGTGAACTAAAATATATTTGTGTAAAAAGGTTGCACACAGGCACATACACACACATACACATATAGATATATATATATATATATATATAGACACACACAGAGTTGAAGTCAGATTTGTACATATACCTTGGACAATTATATATTAACTTGTTTTTTTAACAAAAGTAAAGATTCCCTGTCTTTGGTCAGTTAGGATCTCTGCTTTATTTTAAAAAAAAAAACTTATTTTTTCACAATTCTTCAAATTTACTCTTAGTAAAATATTCCCTATATTAGACACATGACTTTTATGTAATAATGCGAAAGATCAAATCATAACATTAATATTGCAGATAATGACTTATTTCAGTTTTATTTCTTTCATTACATTCCCAGTGGGTCAGAAGTTTATATGCACTTTGTATTTGGTAGAATGGCCTTTAAATACTTTGAGTCAGATACTTTGGATAGCTTTCCACAAGCTTCTCCAAAAAGCTGCTGGAATTTGGACCCATTCCCAGTAACAGAAATCTTGTAACTGAGTCAAGTTAAAAGACCTCCTTGTTTACGCATACTTTTTCACTTTTACCTGCATATTTTTTTTTATTGTGAAATTAGAGCTCCATTATGACCACCCCTGACTTGTACTTAAACCATTTTGACATAACTTTGGAAATATTCTTGGGGTCATTGCCAATTTGGAAGACTCATTTGCAAAAAAGGTCTAAAATTTGCGGCTGAAATTGCTTCAACATATCCCTATACTTTCACTTCCTCATAATGTGATCTGTTTTGTGAAGTGAACCATTCCCTTCTGCAGCAAAGTACCCCCCCCCAAAAAAAATGGATCTGCCAGCTCTGTGTTTCAGTGTTTGGATGATGTCCTTCATCTTGTAAACTTCTCTCTTCATCTTCCAAACATAATGAAAGCCTTTATGGCCAAACAGTTATTTTGTTTCATTAGACAAAATAAAATTTCTCTAAGAACTAAGGTCCTTGTCCCTAATTACAAACCATAATCTATTTCTTTCTTTTTAATGGTGGATTTGGAGCAGTGATGATGTTCAAGTTATGTCAATATAAAACTTGTTTTACACTGGATATAGATAGTTTTGATGTCATTTGATGTTGTTATAGAACTGATTTGTACTTTTTGGAAATTCATCTCTGTGAGATGGAATATGTCTCCTTCTGGAGCAGCATGATGCCTTCATGGTCCCATGGTATTTACACCTGCAAAATATTGCTTGTACAGTTGAACTTGGTACATTTAGTCATTTGGAAATTGTTCCCAAGGATGAATGAGACTTGTGGTGGTGGATAATTCTTTATTTAGATCTTAGCTGATTTGTTTTTATTTGTCTATGGTGTCAAGCAAAGATGTACTGACTTAAAATACATCCACAGGTAAACATCAAATTGACTTATATGCTTAATGAAAACTTTTTTTGCTCTGTCTTTTTTAAATATATCTTTTATAATTTAATATAAATGTGTTTGTTGAAATTTTTGCTCATTTTTATCTTTGTAATGTCCTTTGGCATCCTTTAAAAGGATAACAGAAACATTCAGAAAGTAACTCTTCACATTTCCTGAATTTTTTTTTTTAATAGGCATCTTAAAGATTTTGTGTATTTGTTATACCAGAACGTACCTATTTCTATTGTAAATAGACTCTCCCACAGATAATAAGTAGTAGTAGCAGTGAAGCTCAGTGAGTTGTGTGAGTCAGTCAATGTCGGACATTAAATGAGTATGAGCCCCACAACTAGATTGCTGCGTCATTAACTATTATTTCAAGTTCCTAACGTTTTGTACATCGAACCTAATTTAGGACTGACTTAGTGAAATACAAGCCTCCACTATGAAAACTACTCTTCAACAGTATTGTGAAATGTAAAAATCAAGGCCTTAGATTTGACAGACCTTCCCATTAATAGTTAGACTATTGGTTCAATAAGTTCAAATTAGCAGCTGATCTAAAAAATGACTTGCAATCTGTTGTCAAGGAATAGCTTGTTAATTTCATCACCTCCAAAACAAAATTTCTCCCAATTAATCATCTGAAAGACCACTTTCTTCTTTCCATCAGCATGGCTGATGTTAACCTCCAAGAGAGTGATTCATTTTGCTTTTTGAAACTAACATTCTCTGCTGATATGAAGTGGAAGATTCTATTGAATTTATTACTAGGTCTAAAAAAAATAAAATTTAAAAAAAAAAATAATAATTACTGAGGTGGAAAATTATTTAAAGAATCAAAAAGCGTGAATTAATAAAACAAAATGGTGTTAATAAACTTAGTCAGGGACAGAAACTAATAATAAATGTTTCTCCCACCTTTTATTAGTTACGTGAGTATTCAGCTTTAAAATTATTATTTTTTTTTAAATAACTTTATTTTGTTATTCATTCCTAATATGGTCCTTGGTGATCTTTGTGACTAAGTGTTTTGTTGATGGCTTTTGTAATCAAATAGCTGCCTTTTCCTTCTATGTGTCATGTCCCTTCAGAGCATTAGTGATCATGGCTCTCCACAATTTCTTGTACTTTGTAATCTTACTTATTATAAGACGCAGATTGTGTGTGTGTGTGTGTGTGTCTGTACGTTTATATATTGAATCGGATTTCCTACATTTTTCAATCGATTTCAACAAAACTTCACAGGACTGCGTAAAATTACCTTGCGGTAGTTCTGACAGTGCCAAAAATTGGAAAAACACAAATGTTTTTGCATAAAATCAATTTGAAAACACGATAAAATATGATTCTGTCGCCAGAATGAAAGGGGGACAACTCATATAGAGTTATACTTATAAAACCCAGGTTGTTTGTGTGTGTGTGTGTTCTTTTATATATGGGATCGGATTTCCTACATTTTTCAACCGATTTCAACAAAACGTCACTGTTTTTTGGCAGGTAGTGTTTCTTAATGTTTTGCACACTTTTTTCTTTATTTTTACATTCAGAATGCTTTAAAAATTCCATTTACAAGACAATTGTTTATAATAAAATACTATTCAATCGATAGACTCATAACGATTGAAAACAATGTTTTTGTTTGAATTTGGGTTTGACCAATTCGTAAAAAAAACCCCAATAAACAAAAAAAAAAACTAATTAAGATATGCGTGTCCATCAACCTTAAACAATAATCTTTGTCAATTTTATTTTTCAGTCTTTATGATGGTCGATACTTGATCTATCTGACTGTTACATCCCCGGGCAATGCCGGGCTCTACTGCTAGTTCTTAATAAATTTTGACTTTTTATTATCTCTCTTAAATCTTGCTCCTCCATCCTCTTGACTCTTGGGAGTATCAAATTTTTCAAGTTATCTTTCTACATTATGTGTGTTAGAAATTTCAACTGTCTCTTCCTAATGTTAAGTATAGGTATCATTTTTGTTTCCATTTTCTGTAAAACTTGCTCACATGTTAGGTTCATGGTATATTCAGCAGCCTTCTGTAGAACTACATTTCTGTTGCCTCAAGTCTCTTCTTCATTTGTGAGGAGATCATACAGCATTCACTGCGATATAGGAGGACTGATATTACATAACATTTTAGTACTCTTTTCTTTGTTTCTAATGAAATTTATCTATTTCTTAATACTTTACTTAGCTTTTGGAAGGCAAATTTTGCTATCACAATATGCCTAGTTTAGTTATTTAAATAAAGCCATTTTCTGCCATGAAAGTGGTAACACCCCCACCTGCCCAGGAAATTGATCACAGGTTGGGAGAAAAGCTATGTAAGAAAAGTCAGCAATGTCAATATTTGTTAATAGTATATTTTTAAAATCTACCAAATATTATAATTTTACTTATCCCTCTCTTAGTTCCTTAGTTAGCATCGCTGTTATACCTTCCAGTACCTCATAAATAATGGACTATTCCATTTTGATCAGGTGAAAAAAAATACAAAAGACATCTTAATACTACTATTTGGTTTCAGTAAGAAAATGAAAAAAAAAGAAAGATGGGAATACGAAAGAGATGATAACACTCTCAGGTTTTTAAAGTTGGTTTCAGTGAAATGGAAATAAGTTGTCAATTTCAAATCTTTTTTTTTTTACCTCTCTTACTTCTTTGAATAACAGCCAGATTTCATACCAGATTGTTATTGCAATAATTTATTAAAGTTGTTCAGCTCAACAACAATTAAACAATTTCATCAGGGAATTTATATTTTATTATTATGTATATATAAGTAAAAAGAAAGAACAGTAAGAGATATAATCCGGTGTTCTTATAGATATTTTTATTTTTACAAAATAGTGCTCAATGTAAATTTACAAAGCATTATTATAAATTAAATTGATTTAATAATTTTGAAATCATTAAATTCTAACCGAATGTTTATCTAATCTTTTTTCAAGCTAAATATTCGAAATTTAATTTTTCATAATTAAAGGAAAACATTAGTTTTCCATTTAATCGATCAAGTGAATTTTCCTTGAGGATGAAATGGAACTAATATCTGAAATTTAATTACAAAATTAAATTCAAATAACAAGCTTCCATTTTTGAAACATGGTTAGAACTGTGTAAAGAAAAAAAACATATTTTAAATCAATTTAATTTATATATATTTATATTATTATAGATATTTTTTATTAACAATTTTATTGTAATTGAAAATCCTTTGAGGTGATGTAATGGTTTCAAATTTGTCTTGCTAGAACAATTACGACTGATTAGTTCAAATCCTTACTGGGTGCCTCCTAATTTCGGCCTTGTACCACATTTAAGCTACACTTAGAAAATCGTTATTGTTGTAGAACTCGCCATGAACTCAATTAGTCATTAACTTAAGAATAAAGATTTATCAGAAAATTCAAATAAGAAAACTGTGAAAATGGGTATTTCTCATAGATTATAATATTCTAATATGAAATATCTTTTTTAATGATGTTCACCATGTACAAGGCCCAAGATCCATTCAAGGTAGAGGATTACAGAGTAAGAGGCACCACCCCATACAAGTCGATAATGCCACTAAGACACAAGGGGGCCACTAAGACACAAGGGAAAGAGAAAGATAAGACTTTCAAAGAAACCAGAAACCCAGTCCTAAACAGGAAACAAGGGGTAAACCTCTATTCATGTTCAAAAGATCAGAGAGGAATGTGAACTGGACAACAGGCAAACCTATCTAATTTTATTAAGGAAAAAAATGTAAATAAATATTAAATAAAAGTTTTAGGTGGAGCTGTTAGAAGTATAGAGTTGGAGTGGATAAAAAAAACAATGATCAAAATGTTTAAAACTATGAAACTCTCTTAATTAAGACAATATTTTTAATACTATTTTATGGCATATGCAGATCTCTCAAACAAAGAAATAATTACATAGTACACCAGAACAAATGAATGGGACCATACAATGCCAGGTGACATTGCTAGTTCACAATAAAAAAAAAATTAATCTTTCCTTATTTTTATGATATGTATTTATTTAATGGCACACTATAAATCAGATAATATCAAATTCATTCATCCAACAGTCGTCTCTCTCGACCTATTTAATATGCTAATCGACAATTTGGTAAAATAAAGCCAGATATAAAAAAAAAAACATAAATGTAAAATCTCGACACTCAATTAAACACAGTTTGTTCTGTTTCTCTAAATAAAACAGAAAAAGAAAAGAAAATTAATCTCTTTATTAATAGTTGAACATGTGTGTGTTTAGTCATCCAGTAACTCATAATTAACACTTGGTTGCAGATTCGATGTTCCAGTCTTTAAATGTTTGGTAAATGTTTAGTGTTTTCTTTTTGTTTTTGTTTTTGTTTTTTTCTGTCTGTGTATCCATTAGTCAGTATATTTAAAATTTATTAAATACTGCTTTCCACATAAATCTCAGAAATTGTTTTGTTTTTTTTTTTGTTCTTATTTGGGAAATTCTGAAAAATGTTTTCTTTCTGAATTAGTACTAATTCCAATCTTATTCAGGATCTTTCTATATTTCTGAGATGAGGTATTGTAATTATTTACAGTATTTACATTGTTCAGACTGTTGCCCTCATCTTTATTGTTATGTTCACAACATTTTGGCCATTGTATGCTCCGGCCTTCTTCAGGTGATTGGATACATTACCTAATGGCTAAGAAAATGATCATGAGTTCAATCTCTGAGTCAGGTAGTGAAAAATTCATATACTATTGCTCAAGCATGCAACTTCATAAGGACAAAGACAAGGTGGTTAGTGGAATAAAAACAAACTACCATATGTAGACTGAATAAGGAAATGCAGAATTCTCAGGATACCCATTGCAATGGGAACCTGAAGAAGGCCAAAAAGGTACAAAAACTAAAATATTGTGATTATAACAATCAAGATGAGAACTCTAGTCTAAATAAATCATAATATAATGGTAAAATTTGAAATTACTTTTTTAGGTTTGGAGCCAATAACTTTTCTTGTTGTTTTAACAGTTATTGGTTCTTAACAAATAGATTCTTTTTATTTGGTTTGACAGTTGAAATTTCTTAATGAAATTGTTTGATATTTGATTAAAGGTAAGAAATGAGAATGTAATCGGATAGATAATTTAATTTCTGTTCTTGTAATTGAGTAAAGCTATTCACAAAAGTATTTTGATTGCATACAAAATGCAAAAGTGTTTAGACAGAAAGATTAACAACAAGAAAATTAACATGATATGATTACTGAGTCTGTGCAGGTGTAAATTAGTTTTGTAATTTAAATTTTATTGGGTATAAACAAGATTTAATATCATTTTTCTTTTTAGGAAAAAAAAGGTTGAGTTTTATATACAGGTAATTTATTCTAAAATGCTTAAAATCATACATTTTTAGTGACCAGTTGTACTATATACAGGTAAATGTTTTCTGAAGGGTTTAAAATTCATGCAAAATATTCAGGGGTCAACTTATACATGAAGATGTATGATATTTTATATTTTTTTATAAAAATCTTTTTTTTTTTTTTATCCAGAATGCAGATTATGTTAGCAATTTTATGAGTTCAATGTTAAAATGTTAAAAGAAAGCCCCATTTAAAAAATTATACTCAGTTTAAAAATAGAAATTAAATGATTTAAATTGATTTAAAAAAAAAAAAAAGAGACACAGACATTTACATTGCAAAGTTTCAAATAAGTAACTCAGTAACTTTTATCAGTAGTTTTTCATTCTGTATTTATAGATTTAGATATTGAAAAATTATGAAAAATAAATGTATTTTAAAGATAGAGTTGTGAAATTATATTATTATATAGAATTTAAAATATTTTCATCATGTTTCAGTTCAAGTGGTGGGCGAATTTAAAGTCATATTTTGAGTTAATAAAAGACTATCAGGTGTCATTTTCTGATCATCATCATAATCATCATCATCATCATCATCATCATCCTCCTCCTCCTTTGACCTCCTTATGGTTGGTCAGAACTCCATTGACAATCCCTTTCCACACTGTTCAGTCCTGCATTGCTGTCCCCAGATCCCTAATGTCCAACCCTGACTCCTGAGCTATGGTGTCAGGAAATAAAAATTTTTGTGAGAAAAATTTCAAGAATTCTTAATAAGAGGTTTAGAAAATTTCCTGTTCGGTTGGTGGCAGTGGCTGGCAAATTGGAATCGTTTTCAGGTCATACAAAATACAGTCATTATACATTTTCCCAATTTTTTTTTTTTTTTTTTAAAATTAATTCATATCCATGTGTATATGAATGAATATCTGCTCAGAATGAGAAATCAGAGAGCTAAGTTCAAATTCCAGTTAGGTTGGTTAGTTTCATTTACATATAAATATTTTTGGGAAAGCTATATATCCATCATCTCACCCCCAGTTATGGGTTGAATAGCACCTTTACGTGTCCCAGAAATTTCAGCTGCCTCTTCCTGATGTTAAGTATAAGTTTCCTGTTTGTTTGCATCCTCTCCAAAACCTCATTGTTGCTCACATGTTCGGTCCATGGTATCCTTAGCATCCTTCTGTAGAAGAACCATACCTCTGTTGCCTGAGTCTCTTCTTCATCTTTGAGGAGACCGTCCAACATTCGCTGCCATAAAGGAGGACAGATATCACGTAGCAGTTCAGTACTCTTTTTTTCTTTGTTACCAATGAAATCCTCCTGTCTTGTAATACTCTGCCTAGATTTTTTTGGAATGTGTCTTTGGCCATCCCAATACGTCTTCGGATCTCAGTGCGTCATTTTTACCGTCCTCTGTCAGAACACTTCCCAGATATTTAAATTTCTGCACCTGCTTGATTTTAGTGTCCCTGACCTGTAAATTGCATTTTGGGCTCATCTTTTTACTGATGACCATGCATTCTGTCTTCTTGTAGTTTATGCTTAGTCCCTTCTTCTTTCTCTCTCCTTCGCTACCTTCTGTAGGAGGTTTTGTAATTTTTTCTTTCTGTGTCTGCTATCAGCACTGTGTCATCTGCTGTATCTTATGTTGTTAAGATTGTGGCTGCCAATGATGAATCCTGGTAGGATTTCCAGTTCTCTCAGAATTTTTGCTGTATAGGTTGAATAAGTCTGGTGAGAAGACACATCCTTGCCTTACGCCCCCTTTCTATTTTTGTATATCTGCTGAACTCATTTTTTATCTGCATGCAGGCTGTTTGCTGCCAGTATAGGTTCTTGATTATTCTAATATCTTTCCCAAATATATCAAGGTTGCTGAGCAGTTCCAACAGATCTTTTGTGGTGTACTTTGTTGAATGCCTTTGCGTAGTCTATAAAAAACACAGGTGCATGTCCTTCTGCATTTGTATTGCTCTTTCTGATAACATTCTGAGCATGAATATCCTTGTTCTGGTGTCTTTAACAAACCCACACTATTCTTGTCCTATCTCTGGCCTAATTCTGCTGTGTGCTCTATTAATCAGAATATGGATGATGAGTTTTGTGATGAGGCTCATTAGGCTGATTGTTCGGTGGAGTTCACATTTGTTTGTGCCTCGTTTCTTAAGTAGTGCTATGAAAATAGACCTGCTGAGATCCTCTGGTATGTCCACACTGTTGTAGATTTCATTTATTATTTCTGTAATCTTGTCTATGCCAAAATCATCTAAGGCTGTCAGCATTTCTGTTACAATTCTGTCTGGTCCTGCCATCTTGTTTCTGTTCAATTTTGCCAGTGCAGCTTCTAATTTGGTTTTTAGAATTTCAGGTCTGTTGATAGTTCTGTGTATTGCTGGTTGTTCTCTTTCAGTTTGGAAGAGTTCTCCAATAAATTTTTTCCAGTGCTGAAGAATTTTTCCTTATCTAATATGAGCGTGCCATCATTTTATTTTATGCAGCATGTTGAAGAGCAGATCTTCTATCCTGTTATTTCCCTTATTTGTTTATGCATATCTCCTTTGCCTGTGGGACTCAATCTGCACAGTTTTTGTTTAGCCACTCTTCTTTAGCCTGCCGGCATTGGGTCCTTATTTCTTTATATAGTTTTCTGTATTCTGTTCCGTATCTTGGCGAAATTTTCTGTCTCCTTTGAATCATATCGAGAATCTCATCTTTGATCAATTAGTTTTTTTTTTCTTCATCCATTCTCCTTTGGGATGATACCATTTGCTGATGTCACTAAAGCTTCTCTTAGTGCATCCCATTTTGAGTTTCCATTTCCATTGTGTCCCTTGTATCTTCTTTTCACACTGTCCATATATTTTTCTTTCAGGTACGGGTCACTCAGGAGTTTGTTGTATTGCAATTTGGGTGCTGCATTAGGCTTCTTCAGTTTCCGTAGTTTCACTCTTAGTTTACATATAATAGGGCGATGATCACTTCTGCAGTCGGCACTTGGGTAGGTTTTGCAGTGAACCATTGCATTCCTGAATCTTTTGTTGATAGTTATGTAGTCAATTTGGTTTTTAGTTTCTCCTCCTGGGCTCCTCCATGTCCATAATCATCTTGGATGTTCTTGGAACCATGTGTTGGCTATTACCTGGTCATTGGCCATGCACCATTGGATCCATTTTTCTCCATGTTCATTGCGGGTTCCTAGTCCAAATTTTCCAGCTATATCTCCTGCTCTCTCCCTGCCTACTTTGGCATTCAGGTCTCCCATGATAATTATGACTTCTTGTGATTTGCAATGAGCCTTGGCGTTGTCTAGCATGGAGTAGAAAGATTCAATTTCTTCTTCCTTACTTTGTGCTGTCGGTGCATACACTATTATGATAGTTTAGTTGAAAGGCTTTCCTTTCAGCTTGACTACCAGAATTCTTTCAGATAATTGGTAGTATCCCAGAACTCATTTCTTGAATTCTTGATCTAGTATCAATCCTACTTATTTATTACTTTTCTCTCTGCCTGCATAAATAATCCTGTGATTGTCACTGACAAAATCTCCATTGTTTGACCATTTAGTTTCACATACAAACAATTTTAGTCTACTCATCTCTTGTTTTACATTATCTAACTGGCCACAATTGTTCAATATTTGAACATTTATATGATGTCCAGAGTTTATTTTTTGTGCAAATAGTCACAAAGTAACAGTTCAGTGACTAAGGAGTTTTTCATGTCAATTTTTCCAGGCAGGGATAAAAGCAAGGAATTTTATCCCTTTATGCCATAATATTAATAATAAAAATTTTTGGTGACCAGTTTTTATAAATGCACATTTTTAATGGAGGTTAAAATTCATGCAAGAAATGCATAGGTCACAATATAAACATTATATACAGTAATTTAATTCTTTCTAATTTAAAATGGAAGATGATTTCCAGACACCTTGGGGCTAGAGTTGATAAAAAATGTTTGAATAATTCAAAATTCTGGAAAATTGAATATCTAAATTATCAAAAAATAAAGAAAATTTTTTTAGAAAAAAAATAATTTTTATATCATCAATAACATTTTTTTGGTTTCAATTTTTTGATAAAAAAAATGTGCATCAATTTTTCTGTTTAAGGTATTTTACACATTTTTCTGTTGCTAACTCCCAAAGCTGGATTAAAATAGATGTATTTGTAAGGGTAGATTTTAGTTAAAAGTGCAATCAACTTGAACATTTTTCAAATATAATCATTGCTTTGATTTTTGAAATTAGACATTGGGACTGTTGAACTTCAACATGGGCAACATCATTATCATCCAATTTTATTGGCATTTTTATCAGATGTTGAGTATGGTTTTCTAAGAACACTTGTATCAGATGAAATATTAGAATGGCTTCAGTTCAGATAATTGAAAAATGTTTGAATGATTTCAGTTTTTGTCTTTGTTTCACATCTGGATAATTGAAGTCCAAGAAATCATGGTATGGATAATTGAGTAAGCTCTAAGAAGGCTGAAGCCAGTCAAGAGCTCAGAACCTTAAAAGGAACTAAAACAAATGGTACACTGTACAAAAGTTACATCTTCCAAATTAATAAATGAAATCAAATCTGCTACCAAGTAAAACAAAATAAAAATTTATTAAAAAAATAACTTTTCTGTTATCTGTAACCAAACTTGTTTCTGTGAATATTTGATGCCAACATACACCGAATAAGTATGTGTCTAGAGGAGAACATGGTAATAATTATCTTTCCAGTACAAAATAAACTTCTAGACAAAAAGATCATAGTTCACTTAAAAATGCAGATGTTATAAAACAACTTTCTACTATGCTACCTACAACCATATCATGACAGCAAGGACTAAATAAAAAATTCATAACCTAAATTTAATTATTATTCCAAATATCAATAAATGCCAAAGAAAAATATATGAAAGAAAAAATACAAAAATAAATAAAAGAATGTATAAATGATTAAATTAATAAATAAATTTATAAATAAGAAATCTAGAGGTTCTGATCATAAACCTATTTACATGCCCTTTTCCTCCAACAACCCAGCCAGCATAAATAATCAACCTGGAGGTGATGAGCATAACCCAAAATTATTTATATGCACACTCCCTCCAACCACACAACCAGCATAAATAATCAATTTAGAGATGACCATATACAAAAGAACTGGGAAGGACCAGTTTTCACCTACTCCTTAATCTCCTAGCCTACTTGATTTGAAGATTGCCTTGAAGGACCAAACTAACAGATATCCTGCAGTGTTGATCCTTTTGTCCACATTGTCTATATCTGTATCTGTCTATAATAAAGAGTGAAAAATATAAAAAAATCATAAATATTTGTATATATATGTTTATTTATAGAGTCCGTCTGAAGTTATTAAAATCACATTAAAGAAAACAATAACTAAAATTTTTTTTGAATAATTTTTGTAAAATTTTAAGCAATTAAATTTCCATTATAAATAATATTAGTTTCATATGATTTAATAATTCATTTAATTTTTTTATAATAAATCCAATAAATTTAAGAAAACGTTGAAAATACCTAAAAAATTAACTTTGATGTCTATATTAATCTTTTAAAATTTGACCAAATGAAAACTCATGAGATAAAAAAAAAAATTATTTGCATATTAAAATTCATGATTATACTGTAACACATGTAATAATTAGACATTATCAAATGAAATTCACTGAGTAAATAAAATTATCCAAAGTTTATAGCAACTGATTTTGAGAGAAAATTGAATGCAAAAAGACAAGAATTGTTTAGTCACAAGGTAAATGCTTTTTTTATAATTTATCAGTATAGAATTTTGAAAAAGTGAAATGTTAACTATTAGACTTTGGAAGAAATTTAAGATGAAACCTTTATTTGGATCAATTCAAACAAAAACTCATATCATTTTAAAATGATATATTATTAATTTTAACAATCTAAAATATGATTTTAAAACTCTTCATGTATGTGTGCATGTAAAAATTCTAAGTTTGAAATAATATTCCAAAATAAAAAAAACCTGAAAATAAAATCTATTTATAACTTCAAAATGATAAAGTTATATGCACTTTAAAATTTTTATAACTTTATTTGTATTGAGCAATGATAGAAATAATTTGTAAAAAAGGATTAGAAAGAAATAAATCTATATTTTTTAAGGTTTTATTGAAATTTTATTTAAGTTTTTTCAATATCCTCCATCATTAGCAATCAAAAAGGGTAATACGATTTTGCAGTTCACGGAAAACATTTGCCAACTGATTTTTACAGTAATGCCTGAAATCACATTAGTTAAAAGCTATTCTTAAAATTAGGTACATTAAACTTTATAACATTTTTTACAGATTATTTCTATCAAAAATACAAATAAAGTGATAATTTAAAGTGCACACAAACTTTATGGACACTCTGTATGAGCAAAAAAATGCAGCAGAAAAGTAGATAATACTTACAATATACTGTTATAAGAAACATATAAAAAATTTTATAATTTGCAAAAAATATGTGCAAACAATTTTTTTTAAATGAAAGTAATATTGGACAATAATAATAACTTGAGTATGTACATACAAAAAATAATTCAATGTTTAAAAATCAAAATATGTGAAATCAGAGTCAACAAAATTATCAAGGAAGATGTAAAATGACTCAGTAAATAGTTTTAAAGAATTCTTTATTGAATTCTATACATATTTGCATATGCAACTCTGTGTAGGTATATTTACTTCTATATACTAGTATTTATATTGACATTTTATATCTATGCATATTTATATAGAACCCTAAAATACTGAATGACTATTTCAAAGTATTACAATTATATAAAGTGGTTTCCTTCATTAAAAAGGTTATGCAAGTTTGATTTCTGTTTGAAGGCACATTTTCTTTTGTAACACATTCCATCACTTGACTGGAAGACATTAATTTCACTGTTTAAAAAAAAAACAAACTGTGATATCTGCAGAAGATTTAAAAAATCTGTTAATTACTTTCATACATAATTAAAATGTTATTATAATTAAAATAAAAAATAAAATTTCACTGTTACACAAACACACTAACACACACACACACACATAACACACACACACTGATATATATATATTATATATGACGTCATCCACAGACAGACTGTTTTTATGTTTACAGCTCATCAGTGTGGCTAGACATCCATTGCCTCTAAATAAGGAAGAAAAACCCGGCTGAATTGGTGTAAACAATTTAAACTTCTAACATTTTATGTCAAAGGCAAATATATATATATATATATATATATATATATATATATATATATATATATATATATATATATATATATATATATATATATATATATATATATATTTATTGTTTAAAAAATCTGGGTAAAATAGCAAAGATATTATAAATTAAAATATCCATTAATTCTTTAGATATATATATATATATACCACACACATAAAAAAATGTATATATACCCCCTATATTTGGTTCTCATAAGAACAATAGGTTATGATCCCTGTTGGAGAATGCATGCTTTAAATGAAATTTCTCAAACATTCGGGCTGATAAATATAATTAATACTGTTTAATTATAAACAGAGCATTTACTTAAATAAAATTATATCTATAAAAATAGCATATATGCAGAAAGTATAATAAATAATTATTGGACTTAATCAATTTAATCCATTTCATATATATATATGTGAAAATATCTAGAAAATAGGAAAGAACTCGTTAATGAGTAATCCAAAGTTCTTTTATTTTTGTTATTATTAAAAAAAAAATAGTGCTCGATTACAAAAAGTAGAACATAAATATAATTATTTATTTAAAAATATTTTCCAACATTCACATGTATCTTTTTAGCATGTTTGGAATATATTTTAAATAAATAAAAATATATATATATATATATATATATATATATATTGAGAGAGAAAGGCCAACATATAATATATACAAAAAATAAGTTGTTTTTTTTTTTTTGCAAAGGCATTAAAAAAATAAACTTCACATATAAATTCATTTGTTTTCCGAAAAAATCTGATTAAAATTAAGTTGTCAAGAGTAACTTCCCTTCCATCTGTAAACCTATCATGGAAGTATTCAGTTATTTAATTCAGAAAATCAATAATATTTGTTTTAACTCGAAAGGAATTTTTAGTGTTTTTGAGAAGTAAAAAGTGATGTTCACTGAAATGATAACCAAAATTTTAAAGCATTATTTCAACTGATCAAATGGAAAAAATGTCCAAAATCAAATGCTTCAAAAAGCAGACTATTTGCATCTTAAAATGAGTCTGATGTGAATATTTGTTTATCTATTCTATTCTTTATCTCTCTATATATATATATATATATATATATATATATATATATATATATATATATATAAAAAAAGTTTAAACACTAATATTCCATTGTCATAATTTATTTCATTGGAATTGTAAATACGATCCGATTCATCAGACCTACAAAAAAAAAAAAAAAACAGAAAAGAACAATTGAAAGGAAATAAAAATAGAATTTGGAGAGAGTGTAAAAATGAGAGTGTGGGACGAATGTTAGTGTTAAAGAGATGGGGGTAACAGACGGAATTAATGGGAGACTTTTAACTTAACAAAATTTTTTTTTATTATATCCTTACTCTGTCCTGGACATTGAGTTCTACCTGGATTCTATCCTCTCTGAATTTTTTATTAAAAAAATATACATGTATGTGTATGCACCTATGTATATATATTTATATATTTTGCATATGTATGTGTATATTTCCCACTAATATTATCTATATCTATATATATATATATATATATTGTTGTGGAGTAAAGAGTACACCCCCTCCCCACATACCAGTGACTCTATGAACTTGACAAATATTATAAAGAGTTCCACAGTGTGAAATCAGTAGTTGCATGAGTCAGGCAGTTCACTGACAGGCTTGCAACAGTCTTGTCAAACTCTCTGCCTTTGGGCAGAGGTAACCCAGACAAGGCTATGCCTACAGGCAGAGTCTCTTTTGGGGAGGTAGACAAATCCAACCCATGGGGTCTCAGGGGAATTTTTGCCCAAGCCTATGAGCTCAGAATCATTTAACAAAAAAAACCGGCCTTGTAAAACATCCATAAAGTTTTGTTAGGAGGATTGGGCAAAATACAGTTATATTCATGTCAGCAGTTCTCTGCCTTTATAACAAGAAACTTTTAAACTCTCAGCCTTTGGGCATATGAAGGAATTTGGATAGAAAGGCTAGAAATATGGGCAGTATATATGTCTGAATATTATGACAAACCCGCCCCATGTATGCTGGGTCCAAGGGGAATTTTTACCTGAACCTATGTATTCGGAATCGTCTCACATAAAAAAAGATCTTGTGTCACATCCCTCCATTGAGGATGATTGGGTAATACCAGTCGTATTAGAGTCAGTTTTCATACTAACTATACAGGTGTTAAAGTAATAGCCTAAGCATTATGTATAGACATTACTTCAACAAATTATGTTATACAAAGTACAAGTGTGTGCTATAACTCTCCTACAATAGGAAGTTAAAATACACACACACATATATATATATATATATATATATATATATATATATATATATATATTTTAAAAAAAAAAGATCCTGTAATTTCATTTTTGGTTACAATGAATAAGAATATAAGAATAAGAATAATTATTTCCACATATTAAAGAAATTCATTTTTTCCTTATGCTTTCTCATGTTTAGCCATTGTCTTTTGTGTGAAGTAGTAATCCAAATTCTTCTTAGACTTGTGGAGAAAATGTTCTTCTGCTTAAAGAGTAATAAAACAATTAGGATTGGTCAGAGGAAGGAAGGAGGTTTTATTCTTATGTTTTTATGACCTGTGTATCTTTTTAAAACTATCTCCATTTTTGTGTATTGTGTGTGTGTTTTTACTAGTATGTGGATACATATTCCTTCTCCATACATATATATTGTTTTATTTCAAGGAAATAGTATATACAATTGTAATGAAAACCCGGATATAAAAGAGATTTTCTCTGGTCCCAAATTAGAGCCTGTGTTAATGTATATAATTAGACCAAACCCAGATATAAGAGACTTCAATTTCTCCGGTCATCTACAAACAACTCTTATTATATCCTGGTTATATATATATATATATATATATATATATATATATATATATATGTGTGTGTGTGTTTGAACAATAAAAAATATTAAAAAATTAAAATTTTCAGACACACAGGGTTGTATATTAATATTTTTTTGTTTTATTAAGTTCCTCGACTAGTTTTGGTCAGCATATCCACCATATAGATATATATATATATATAAACATATTGGCAAAAACAAATGCAAGAGATGTTTGTTTTTGCCAGTATGCTTGTATATATTCGTTCTCCATACATATTTGTATGGTGTGCATGGTCTGACTAGTGTGTTCAACCACTGTGTGTGTATGAAGTGTGTTTCTGTGTGTGCAGTTATAATTTCTTGTATTTGTAAGGAAGAATAATTTTTAATTTACCTTTGTTGCATTTTTAGATGTGTTGTAAAAAAAAAGAGTTTAAGTTTCTCTTTATTGTGAATGTTGTGGGGTTTTCAAAAGTGCAGGAGTTTCCTGCTATAATGATATCACAAACTCCACATCTTTTCTTATGTCTTTTGTGACCCCACTCATATTGTGTGTTGGCTAAATTTGGATGAGGTTAATATGTGATTTAGGTTTTTTGATTTATGTTTGCATTTTAGTATAGCTTTCATTTTATCATTCTTCTTAAGTAGGTCTAGATTTCTTATAATTTCTGTAAATAGTTATGGATTGTTCTTGCTGTATGTTGTGACATATCCTAGAGTTTGTTCAATGTTGCATTTCTTTGGATTTCATAGTTGGTCTAAAAGTATTTTTCTGTTAGTTTAAAACCTTTGTTTATTAGTTGTGTGGGGTAGCCTTGTTTTTTGAGAGTTTTATGTAATTCTTCTAAGCATGTTTTTCAGAAGTGTTTGTCAGCCACTATAGTGTAAATGCTACATGCTAGGGTATGGATTTTAAGTGATGGCTATTGAAATGAAGATATTGTTGGGTGTCTGTAGGTTTGTGGTAGATATCTGTGATAGAAATAATCACTTTATATATATTTAAAAAACCTACATTATAATTAAAAAAAAATTTTTTTTTAAAATATAATTTTTCTGAATATTTTTGGGATATTTAAAATCTTAATATATATATATATATATATATATATATATATATATATATATATATATATGCACACTACAGTTCAAAAAGTGAAAAGCCACCCCAAAATTAACAACTGATTAATTTGATAAAAAGAGTGGAAAAAAAATGAAAAAGAGCTCTTAGTGTCATAGAAAAAAGAATGGAATCAATTATCAAACTTATATTTTGAGAAGCTTTTGCATCAGTTGCTAAAAATTTGTGCTGCAGTAATTTAGACTGAAGGAAAATATTTTGACAAAAGCAAAATTTAATCATAAAATGCCTTTTTTTCTTTTTGTCATATTAAAATTTTTAATAAAAATGATGTTCCACTTATTTTTAACCATGTATAATAATTTTCTCTTATTTAAATTACAAAACAACTAGTTTTGGAGCCAATTGAAAAAAATTAGCAAAATTGGTAAGGGTAGTTCCAACTTTTTGAACTGTACACATGTATATATATATATATATATATATATATATATATATATATATAAAAAATAAGGGGGGAGAAAAAATTTTTTCCTTGATTATATCTTGCTTATTTTGATTTCATCTAAAGTTAATAGATGTTACATATAAAAATTGACTCTACATATATTTATAAGTGCTTTCAACCATCAGTGATCATTTCAAAATGGCCACTGATGGCTTAGAGTGATGAAACATATGTGAATACATACATAGAAACTAAACGTCTATTATCTTGCGCAAAAATCAAAATAAAAACACAAAAATTATCAAATACACACATGCACATACATACATGCATACATATATCTTACTTATTATAAAACCCAGGTTGTGTGTGTGTGTGTGTGTGTGTGTGTCTGTACGTTTATATATATTGGATCGGATTTCCTACATTTTTCAACCGATTTCAACAAAACTTCACAGGACTACGTAAAATTACCTTGCGGTGGTTCTGACAGCACCAAAAACTGGAAAAACACAATTTTTCAAAAACAAAACAATTTGAAAACACGATTAAGAGACATTAATTAAAGGGGGACAACTCATATCGAGTTATACTTATTATAAAACCCAGGTTGTTTGTGAGTGTGTGTGTGTGTGTTCTTTTATATATGGGATCAGATTTCCTACATTTTTCAACCGATTTCAACAAAACTTCACTTTCTTTTTGGCAGGTAGTGTTTCTTATTGTCTTGCACACTTTTTTCTTTATTTTTACATTCAGAATGCTTTAAAAATTCCATTTACAAGACAATTGTTTATAATAAAATTCTATTCAATCGATAGACTCATATTGAAATTGAAAACAATTTTTTGTTTGAGTTTGGCTTTGACCAATTCAAAAAAAAAAAAAAACTAATTAAGACATATTTTTATCCATCAACCTTAAACAATAATCTTTGTCAATTTTATTTTTCAGTCTTTATGATGGTCGATACTTGATCTATCTCTTACTGTTACATCCCAGGCAACGCTGGGCTCTACTGCTAGTATATATATATATATATATATATATATATATATATATATATATATATATATATATATATATATTTCTTTATATATATGTTGGATTTTATATTTTGAATTTTTAAACAAATTATTTTAAACATTTTTCAGGCTCTCCAATGACTTTTTTGTATATTTCCTATTGTTAACATTTTGGCTCATTTATTCTTCAGCCCTCATCAAGTGAAATCCATGAGAAAAAGGAAACCTCTAATTCTAGACAAAAATTGAGAGAAATTATTCATTAATGTACTAAACAGACTGGTTTATTTTCAAAGTGTTAGGTATTTCATATTTCCTATGTGATTCTAAATTATATTAGTGACAGGCCTTCCCCTCAACACCAGCATTGCTTAGCAAAAAAAAAACCACATAGTGTTGAAATTCATGCAAATGAAATTCATGTGCTTTTTCTATAAATAGTTTCATGGTAATTGTTCTGATGAACTTTCCTCTTTAAGTATAGTACTAGACTGGTAGCAAGTCTCATCATTTTACAGTTGAAATTACTAGATATAACCATAAGTTCTAGGCTAACTGTTTCTTCTCTTACACTTCTCACTTGTGGAACTCTATTCTGGCTCTATGCTTTCTTCAAAAATTTAAATGCAGTGTCAATTTTTATCTTCTGTCTTCTTAATTACTGTTTTTGTTCTCTCTCCTTAATAATGTTTTCTTTTTCTCATATTCTCTCACACTCAGTAACCCCTTGCATCTTAGTGACTTTATTGCCTTGCTTGGTGTGAAATGATTTTTTTTAAAAGATCATTATGCAGAATAAATTATTTTTAGGAGGAGAATAACATGAGAATAATAAGAAAAACAGTTGTTAAGTTAAAATCCACTTATGGCCATATCATGTAGAAACATTGGTTCCCTTCCAATCACTGAAGTTAAGCAACACTGAGCCTGGTCAGTAGTTATATGGGTGACCACTTGAGAATACCAGGTGTTGTGTGCTTGGATATGTAGGTGGTATAATGAATAAGGGCTCAGGATGGGAAATCAGAGAGTCAAATTCCAACCAATTTTTTTACATTCATTTATTTATAAATAGCTAGGGAAAGGTATGAAGCCATCTCTTCTTCCCCTAGACTGGGTCCTATAGCCTTGGTTGTCGACTAGTCTATGTGAAGGAAAACTCTGAATCCAAATCAACTTGGAGAGGGTGGATGAGCTTCTTATAGGAGCCAACAGTCAGTGTGCAACTAGATAGAAAACTCCTATCCAAAAAAGGCTGTGATTGTAGCATTATTTAACATGGGCCACACAGTGCACCAGTACAGTACAGGACAGTGCTATGGTGAAGAAAGAGAGGACAGTGAAATCTATACATACATGCTAAAATGCTTTGAGAGATTCATTTAATGATAAGTATATTATGATATCAAATTTCAGATCTCATTTTAAAGCGGATTAGATTCAATAGCAGTGGCTTGTGTTTGAGATCTTTCCAAATCAAATATGATGAAAGATTCTAAAAGATAAAGAGATAGGCAAGGAAAAAGCAGACCATAATAATCAAAAAGAATATTAAATAGATAACCTCGTTGCATAGGCATACATTATATATACAGGGTGCGATGGATAAATTGTCATCTAAATTACACAAAAATGAAAATAACACTGACATCTCATTTTAACAGATATATTTACCAAAATTACACTAAAATATCTTGAAATACTAATGAGTAAATTTATTCAATAAAATCGCCATTGGCTTCAACCGCAACCTCCAGACAACTTTGGAATCTCCTGTATCTCTTCCTTGTTTAAGTTGGTGAATGCTGCCATAATCCTTGCCTTCAGTTCATCTTTGGTGTTACAAGGAGTTTTGTTGGTCTCTTGCTCAACTGCACCCTACACATAATAATAATCAAGTGGGTTGAAGTCTGGGAAGTTAGGTGTGATGTTGTCTGACAGCCATGTTTGGGTTCTCCTGCTTGTGTGACATGGTGCAGAGTCCTGTTACCAGACATGTAGTTCCAGCAGCCACCCTCTTGACCCAGGGTAGCACTACGCCCTCAAGGCACTTGTTGTAGGCCCCTGTGTTGAGTCTGTGGCCCTCACCAAAAAATTCAGGAGTTCTTTTCTTATCAGAATGATCAGAGTGAGTTTTCCAAGTTGTCACACCTTTGTAATCACCATTAGACTCATACTACACTTTCTGAATCCGCTTCACTGTCCTCAGATTGACACCCAAACACTCTGAAATTTTCATAGCGGAGTTTCTGGTGCAAATGCCGAGCAGTACATCATGGAGTTTCCAAATGTTTGTCAGAATGAATTGTGCTAAGGATCTTTTATTTTTGCAAACAGTGACCAACTTATCCTACTATGCTGTGCAGTTGGCAAAATCAAAATCAAACAACTTGCATATGTGAAATGAAAAATATAAAGTGGTGACAATTTACCCAACACATGCTGAATATATATATATATATAAAAATATATAAGACAATATGGAATGATTTATATATTATATATATATATATATATATATATATATATATATATCTAAAGGAAACAACACATATTTACACATTAAAAGGTGCAGTGAATATTGGACAGATATAGTAAATATGAAAAGATTGAAAGATTAACCTAAAATGCTGGAAGTTAGTTGTTTTTGTAGATAAATGCTCTTGACTACTTTTAATAAATAGAGAATTATTCTATCATTCACCATAAATACGTAATGCTTAAGTGCTTATCTTTTCATTTGCTTTCCTCTGCCACATATCAATCACTTTATACACGACAAAAAGGCTATTTATCCTCCAGTCACGCAGTCCTTCACCTCTCTCTTTCTTTACATACATACACACATATATATATATATATATATATATATATATATATATTGGGTGTAACGGCAAAATTGTCCAATTTTTAGATTAAGATTTGAACTGTGTATCTTAGAAATGAATAAAGATATCTTACTGGAATTCTCCGAGGTTTTTATACTACTATTGGACTCTACTTTGAACAATAAGAATATATTTAGCTCAAAGTTTAAAAGATGATCCACCTCTTGCTGTTGTGACCTCCTGATCCAGTTTTCCGCTCTACTGTTCCCTCCTTTTTTAAACTTAATCATCATTCTCTTGATGGTTCTTGAATAGACTTTAAAGATGGAAGACAGAGTAGGAATGTTAGTACCATTACTGAGGCCTGAATGATCTTTTTCCTCTCACCATTGCTTAGTGGGGAAGACATAGTGAGGCTGACACAAAACTATTTTAACCTGTTTTTTTTCTAGCTGAATGACTCGAAGGGTTTTTCAGGGACTCTTATGGCAAATCATGTCAAGATGGCTAAACGTCTTATCTGAAAACCTGGAAAAAAGAATCTCATTTAGTTTAGTGTTTTTTTTTGTTTTAGCTATTAAACATTTTGTGGGATGGACAATTATCCCATGCTTTACACAATTTGAACAATTTTGCTGTTACACCCGGGATATATATATATATATATATATATATATATGGTTCCTTCTAGTACCAGAGGTGTAGGTGTGTAGAAAAGTTTATTATATATAACTGCAATTAAGAATAACTGAAAAATAGTTTATGAAAATAGGAAAAATATATTTCATAGATGAAATAATTCAATAGATATATTGCATTTAATGCATATTTTTATTTGATCACATTCTACAAAAGATAAAAATGAAATGTCTTAAGTTCTTTAAATTTATATCAAAGCTATTTATAAATTTAACGTTTTAAGATGATGTAGATATTTAATTGTAAATGGAAAATTATCTCTTAGTGATATCACTGTAAAAATGTTTTTTTTTAATATTTTTATCATATATATATGTGTGTGTGTGTGTATGTGTGTGTATAAAGAGAGAGCAAGAAAGAAAGAAAGAAAGACAACTATAAATGAATTTGATCTCCCTTTGATTTGCTTTTCCTTTTCAGTTTTTCTCTCTTTTCTATCTTTTAAGGTCTTTGAGCTTCTTTCCTTTCAGTAATTTTCCTTAACTTTTCTTTCTCTGTCTCCTTGTTTCATCCTCTCTCTCTTTCATTGTGTGTAAAAATCTCTGTTTTCAGTCACTTTCTTGACTTCTCTATACATCTGTTTCTCTATCACTTTTGTACATTCCTTCTTTCTCTTTCTCTCTTAGACATGTTCATAATTTTCCTTTCTTTCTGAAATCAAATCTCTCCATCACATTTTATTTTTAAGAATTTTTACCTGAATGTAAGTGTAATAGCCATGGGTATAGACAGTGGAATTGACAAGCTGTGTTAAAATTCTAGGCTAGTCTGTTGCATTCACTTTCATACAAATGCCCTTGGAAAAGGCACATATCCATCTTTTCTCCTTCTCTTATAAGCTATTAGTTAAATAGCAATGTAAACTTTTCTATAAAAAGCCTGTGGCAACCAGTCTTATTTAAATAAAACTCTGAATTCTATATTCTACATTGTGAAGATGGTCACAGGAGACCAATTTATGTCTTTATCAATTTGTTTTCACAAGCCATAGATAATAATTTAAAAACTTGAACTGTGGAAGCCTTTGATCACCTACACTTTGTAGAGCCATGGTATTTAAAAAAATAAAAATTTTAATAAATGAATTTTGCGGGAGGAATCAAGGATATTCTTTCTTTTTTAAAAATATTTCAGTTTGTCTCTATAATAATCTTTGGTACGGATGTACAATAAATTTCATCTTCAGTTGCTATACTTATAGTTAAAAAAAAACTTCATTTTTCTAGTACTATGTTAGTGTTTCTTGGTCTTTTTATAAGAAAGGAAACATTTCAAATAAGCAATTGAAAGTAAAATCATGATCATCTGAAATTACTGGCCTGATATTCAATCTACATTTGGATGACATATATTCAAGTAAATCAATTCTAAGAGAATTAGAAGTCCTACCAGGATTCATTATTGGTGGCCAAAATCTTAACAACAGGGGATATGCAGATATACGCAGTGTTGATAGCAGACATAGAAAGTAAACAAGAACTCTTACAGAAAGTAGTGAAGGAAAGTGAGAAGAAAGGACTAAATGTCAATTGCAAGAAGGTAGAATGCAAGGTTGTTAGTAAAGGGAACAGCCCAACAGGCAAATTGCAAAATGGAGATAACAAAATCAAAGAAATGCAACAACTTAAATAGCTGGGAAATTTTTTAACAAAGCACTGAAATCTAAAGGCACATTGGGATAGTGAAAGATGCTGTCCAAGAACTAAGCAAATAATTAACTAACAGGAAAATTCCACTAGAAACAAAAGAAAGTGTACTGAATTGTTATATAATATCAGTGAATATGGTAGTGAATGTTGGACAATTTACTTGCAGATGAAGAAGAGACTTGAAGAAACAGAAATGTGGTTGGTTTTTTTATAAAAGAATGCTGAGATTACCATGGACCAAACATATAAGCTACAAAAAAGTTTTAGAGAAAATCAAAAGAAAAAGGACATTCATACTTAACATCAAAATGAGATAGTTTAAATTTCAAGAGCACATAATGAGGAAAGAGGCTTGGAATTTGATACTCATGGGACAGATTGAAGTCAAGAGGTGACAGAGGAAAACAACGCTTAACCAACCAAACAAGCTTTAATAAATGGACAGTGGACAAGGTTTAGGAGAGATAACAAGGAGACAAAATTTATTAAAAGCTACAAAGGACAGAAAGTTATAGAGAACAATGATCGCCATCATTATGAAAGGACATACCACATAATAGAGATAGGTATCTCTACTGAAGGTATTTTGTGTCATATACTCACTAATATTAATTCATTTATTTACTTGTAAAATCAATGATATTCTGGCATCATAAACAATTTTTCACTAATTTTGTTTTTTCCCTTGTTACTTATTGGAAAAAAAAACTGTTTTTTTAAAAATTGACTATTGATCATTTTTTGTAAATAATTATTAAAATAATGATGGTAACAATGTAAATAAATATATTGCTTCCAATTTGGCACGGAACTGAACATGTCTGATTATTAAAGATTTTACTGTGAGTGAATTTCCAATATTCTGTTTTTCAATATAGTTTACTTGAGACAAGAAAACAATGAAAGAGAAAATGATTCAGTTGATGACTAAACTTCAAAACTGGCACAGAATATGACATGTTTTCCCCAACAAGCCTTAGAATAAATTGGGTGTCAATGAAATGGCTAGCATGGTTATTGGAATGTTGACAGGGTTGCTTTCAGTTTTCAATATAACATTTTTGTAAAGTGGACAAAAAATGAATTGGGCGAATATAAGTCCCAAATCAATATCACTGCCCCTAAAGATCTGTCAGCCTCTCTTTTATTGGGTGTTGACAGTAATGGATTTGTCTGGTTATTGAAAATGTGCCTTTACTGGGGTTGTGAGCAGGTTTTAATAATTGTTTTTTTTTGTTTTTTTTTATGTACTGGACAACAAAATAAAAATGAATAAATAAATAAAAGGACATTAATAGAAATATTGTGAGAAAAATGTTTTTTCATTGACAACTTCAGAACACTGCACAAAAATCCTTCCAAATAAACCTTGGACTTTACATGGAGACAAAGAATTATGTGAGTTCAATGAAAGGAACGTGACAGTGTGCTTGAATTGATTTTAATATTGTTTCTATGCTTAACTCTGAAATGAAGAAAGAAAAGATAGAAATAAAAATTTGATTTAGTCTTCAAAATATATTGTTTTACTTCATAAAAGTGACTAAAACTAAGGATTAAATGAGTGGATATCTTTATTCAATAAGACATCAACTTATCTTAGTTATTAAAAACTGACTCTAGGTCAACCCATTATTTGTAGATAATTCAGATTAATACAAAACAGCAAAAAGATGAGCTATTAAATGATAAATCTACCTTTAAAGTGACTGCTTCAAACCAAATAATTGTGTGCAAATGAAAATTATTTTGTTTTGCTCGTCAAAAATTAGATCACAAAATCAATTAAATCTAACCTCCTGAAAATTTTAAAATGATATTTGATTTGACAGCAACTCAACTAATTAACAAATTTTGGCATTTCACAGGAGGAGGTAACAGAATTAGCCACAGTTTATTGAAAAAAGCCCAAATTAGTTGTCTGATATGTGCTTCATATACATAACTAAGAAACTGTTATATACTGTACCTATGAACACTAATGGTTATGTCCCAATCCTCATAAATACATTGGACACTATTGTAAGTGGGGGTAAAATGCTGTCTAAGAAGTTCACCACTAGTTTACCTACTTCATGCTGCTGGTGAGTATTTTGTTGATGTTATAAAGATTACCATTTCATTTCCAACCTCTGTTTTGGTTATTCCTCATTCAGTAACTCTTTCTAGGTGACAACATCTTGGCGAGGAGGATGAGATATTGACTTTGTGCAGAGTAAATAAAAAAGGGGGCTGTTATATACCATACCTATGAACACTAATGGGTATGTACCAATCCTTATAAATACATTGGACACTATTCTAAGTGGGGGTAAAATGCTGTCTAAGTAGTTCACCACGAGCAGTGGTTTACCTACTTCATGCCACTGGCAAGTATTGTATTTTGTTGATGTTATAAAGATTACCATTTCATTTCCAACCCCCATTTTGTTTTTTCCTCATTCAGTAACCCTTTCTAGGTTACAACAGAAACTTAAACGGAAATCTTGGAATTCTAAAGGAGAGTAACAGGGATGAACAAGTTTAATAAGGAGCACATCTGTTGTGCTACTGCTTAATCTACATATTTGTCAAAATTTATTATGCAATTCAGTTATTTTACAATAAATTCAAAGAAGAGTCTGCAATGTAATAGATCCTGACCTGGCATCTCAACTTCAGTCACATTCTCACTGACATGACATGGCTTCCTGCTGTCTTTTCTACAAATATTTTCATGGTAATTGTTCTGATAAACTTTCTACCTTTCCCCAATCCCCTTTTCGGCCTTGTGCCACATTTCTGTATTAAACAGAATAAATATGACTTTCTACCTTTTGAGCTTCAACTGCATGAATTTAAGTATGTTAGTAGACTGGCAACTAGGTCTCACTGTTTTACTGTTGAACTAGATGCAACAGTCAGTTCTATTCTAATAGTTTCTTTCCTCACACTGCTCGCCTGTGGAACTCCCTTCTTGCTTCCCTGTCACCTGCAATCTTCAAAAATTTAAATGCAATGCCAATTGCCATTTTCTATTTTCCTGAATTCTTTTCTTTTATTCTCTTTATTTCTCACTGAAGTCTTCTCATTCTCTTTCACTCCCAGTAACCCTTTGTGTCCTAGTGGCATTATCACTTTGCTAGGGGTGAAATGATTAAAGAAAAAAATGATATTAACCAACAAATATTGATAGAATTTTCAAGACATTCATTGGAAAAACATCATGTAAGTTTCTGTTTGTAATATCTATTAATAACAATTTCAGTTGGGTGTGTCATATTCTGTTATTGAATCAAACTAAGTTCATCATAATTGTTTTTATTCATAAATGAATCCAAAAGGAATCAGCCATAGAAATGTACAGTCTATAAAGACAATATCCTGTGTATCTGAATAAATTATGACTTTATAATTTTTCATGTTAAAACCATAACATTCATCCAAATTTTTCATTTTTTGGTTTTCTTATCTTTTCTGTTCTTTCAACTTCAGTATTACTTATAACAGTTTTTGTTCTGTCTATATTTCTGAGATGAGGTATTATGTACACT
The DNA here is from genome assembly GCA_903632075.3 of Acanthosepion pharaonis. Classification (NCBI taxonomy): domain Eukaryota; kingdom Metazoa; phylum Mollusca; class Cephalopoda; order Sepiida; family Sepiidae; genus Acanthosepion; species Acanthosepion pharaonis. The sequence continues at coordinate 80,955 of CAHIKZ030002976.1, forward strand.
ATTTACATTACTCGGACTATTACCCTCATCTTTGTCACGATTTTTATCACAACATTTCAGCCCCAAGGACATATGGCACAGTGGATAAAGGCATTAGTTAGATCCAGTGACAGGACCCAAAACGTGTGAGTTCAATACCTGGTTAAGGCAGTGGGGAACTTTCAGAGGGAAATTAACAGGAGTTAACTGACATCCATTGGGTGTGGCATGTGGAACTAGAACAGTCTACCCCAGTGAGTGAAATAAAGGGTTCAGTTCGACATTCCAACCTCTTGAAGAAGGCCAGAGCGTACAACAGTGGAAATGTTGTGATAAACATGGCGACAAAGATGAGGTCAATAGTCCAAATAATGTAAATAGTGTACAGTTTTTGTTGTTTTCCAGAAATCTTCTTTGCTTGAAAATTGTTTTTCATTCTCAAAACACCATCATAAGTTTTCTATTGAAATAATATTTGGAGCAGCTGGGTAGCTTCCCTTAATTTGCTGTTTTTGAAACTTTTTTTGGCAACATGGGCAAATAGTTTTCCAGAATGTGAATGAGCATTGTCTTGCATGTATTTACTCTACCTTAAAACATCTTGGTTGTAACCTGTATCTTTCAAAAAACATGTGGCCAAAGAACACAGATTATTTTTCTGCATTTATTTTGGCACAATCATCTATTTTGAAGGGACCTATAATTTTTCTGCTTAAAATACCAGCCAAGAATATTACTCCATCTCCCCTCCTATTGTATGCAAATTCATGCTGGTTGACAGTTTCTATGAAGGTCCCAACCTCTAGCCCAGCCATCAGGTCCATCCAATGTAGCTCTACAGTCATCACTAAAAATTACTGCTGAGAAATCAGTTTTCATGTACTTCTTCACCAAAAGTTTCTCTTTGTGATATGTGCTTAAAACATTAACTAATCTTCTGAATCATTTATCTCTGTTTCAATTCACAATTCCAGTTTCTTCATTTATTTTCTAATTAATTAATCCATTTTTACTTCAATTTTCTCAAATCTCTTTTTGTGACTTTCTTTAAGTTTTGTTCTTATCTTACTATTGTTTCTAAATAAAAAAAAAGTTTCATTAATGCATAACTTTAAAATAAATTCAAATAACATTATGTCATAAACTAACATCTTTAACCTTTACCACTCTGTATGTGAATTTTCTCTACAAAAAGTTTAACCTGCCACTGAAGGTGACTCTGATCCCTGAATAGTAGTATGTTTGGATTTTATAGTTGTGTTATCATATCCTGCTATGGCAACAGAGAACATGTTTGAGTGAAATTAACGATAAGGTTACTGCAGTTGAAAGGCCTTGAAAAAGAATGCAGTGGAAAGGAAAGTAATATTAATAATGCAGCATACTAAAGGTTAAGAGAAACAGAGTGATTTTATGTCATAACTTAGTGTTTTAAAAAAAATATTACTTATGAAAATAAGTAAAAAATATTCTTGTCCTCTAATGAGTGGATTTCAGAATCTGTATAACTCTAAGAAAAGATAAGTAAGCATTTTATTTCATGTTGTTATTATTAATAATACTGTATCCCATGCTATTGAGCTCTGCAATTACAAAGACTTTTAATCTAAACAAAAAAAACTTATCTTCCAGACATATTCTGGTCAAGCCTGTTTTTAACATAACGTTCTTTGTTATATTTATGAATATAAATATATCCTGAAATTTAATACTAATTTCATTATGAAAACATTGACTTGCACAATGAAATCTGATGAAGTGTATGCAAAAAGGTGATATTTATCCATCAATATTGTTTTTGTCACCATCAGAAAAAGATTTAAAGATTAGTGTCTTTCCCATCTCTATTTAGTAGACTCTTTAGGTGACCTAGAAAAAGTAAAATTTTATGTTATTTTATTATATTATTTATGATAAATAACATTACATAATTATCTAGTTGTGAATAGAATGCTAATTGTTCAGTTCATGATGTACTGAATATAAATAAGAAATGCAGACCAACATAAAACTTTTCATAAAAGAACAATGCAATTGTAAAATCAATTAAACACTTTAATTTTTTATGACAGTATAAATAAACTTTTTTTTTTTAATAATGTGAATAATATGTCCCCTCATGGAGGCACCACACCTTGAGAGAATATTGGGTCTCACACCCAACCTCAATTGGAACTTTTATATACAATCCCTCACTAAAGATACAGATAAAATGATCAGCTCCCTGTTATCATCTACTTTTATAAGAGCCAGATTAGGCCCAAAATGGAGTACTGTTATATTTGGGTGGGAGCTGGCCAGATCTCACTTTCCAGTTTTGATAGAGTTCAAAAGTGTCTCAGAATTCTTGTTGGAGAAGAATTATTTTCCACCCTCCAAACTATCACTCTCTCTCTTTCTGATGTGTTGAGTCTCTTACTGCTCTGTCACTACTTCCATGGAAAGTGCTCAACAAATTACATTCTTTGGTCCCACCAGGTCTAACCTTCATGGCAAGGACCTGCCATGCCACTTACATAGTAGCAAACTACCCACATTCCCCCCATATTTCGTTGGCGAGATGTAAGTTCCTGTCAAACAGCTTCTTCCTGCAAACCACTGCCCTGTGGAACAGACTCCCAAGAGGATGTTTCCCATTCACTGCAATCTTAATCTGTTAGTCTAGAGTTACTAGCTACCTTGCCCTCCTATCCATGTAAATTACCCCTTAATATAACTCTCTACTTTGAGTGGTTCCCAAGCCTTGTAGAGAGTGAAACTTACTGTAAAAAAAAATAAATTAAAAAAGAAAAATTGAAAGCAATTATTTAAATGTAAAATTTATTTGTTTAAATTTCATTAGAAAGTAATAATTTCTGCTTGAAATCACAAGAGGGACTTTGTTGTCCCCCTCTTGTGATTTCAAGCAGAAATTATTGCTTATTAGTGATCAATAAAATATTGTTTTCAGAGAAAATAGGAACGACTGTTTTCAACAGCTTTGAAATTATAAAAATAAAATTTTAAAAAATGCATTCATATATATGAAAGGTTAGCAAGTAACTTTTTGAATTCATTGATGGAAAAAATTATTTGACTTGATTTAGTTAGTAATAAATTGTCTGTTTTTTTTTTTTTCCTTTTTTGTTCAAGATTATAGTTTTGACTTTTAGCTCTTATCACCCAACTTATTAAATTAATGATATTCCAAAAACCCTACAAACAATCTTTGCTGTTTCAGAGGGTTAAGAAGATTGCCAAATCAAAATTTTAAAAATTAAAGAAGTTGGCAGGGATATAATAATTTTGGAATCAGGAGTAATCATTATTTACATTGTTTACATGTGGACTGTTATCCTCAGCTTAGTTATTATTATTATCATCACAATGTCTTGGCCATTATGCTCACTTAGCCATCTGGGTAAACTTCAAGGAATTTCAAATTGAATATTTTAATTAAACTATGGAGGGGTAGATTATTTTTGTTCCACTTTCCATGTCTAGGGATATCTTATGGGACAATATCCAAGTGGATTAAAGTGTTGATTTGTGAATATGCTGTGAGTTCAATACCTGGGCTGGGGACTTCAATTTAGACTCAGTGGACAAGCAATAACTGAGCAGTACTAAATAAGAACAAATCTACACTAATTATATTTGGACTATTGTTATTGCTTTCACAACATTTAGGCCATTGTGCCTTCTGGACTTTATCAGGTGTATATCGGTCTGGGTAATCTACAGGGAATTCTGAACTGGACCTTTTATTTATGGCGGTTGACTGTTCTTGTTCCACTGCCAGTATCTAGGGGTAGCACATCTAGTAATTGGACTAGATGGAAACAAGCAAGCAATAACTGAGCATAAAATAAGAGCTAAATGAGATATCTCTAGATATGGAACAAGAACAGTTTATCCCCATAGATTAAATAAAGTGTTCAGTTCAGAATTCTCTCTAGGTTATCCAGATCAAAAAATATGTGATGATAGCTGGAGGACACAACCACTGAAACATTGTGATAACAACAAAGATAAGGACAATAGTCTGAATATAGATAGTTTAAATAATGATAACTCCTCATCGCAGAAATTCAGATAGAAAGAATAAATCTGTTATTTTTAATAATTTGTAAGAAAAAAAATGATGATCCTGCTGATGGTAATCCTCAACTCTGAAAAGTCTACGTTCATCACTTGATTAGATGGGGAACCAAATGAAAATGGTCCAGTTAGTTATTAAAATACTAACCACAGTTTTATGTGTTTTTTATTCTGTTTTTTTTTTTTTTTTTTTTTTTTTATTTATTTATTTTTTGTGTTTTTTTTTTTTTAATCTCCCAATGCAGTTTTTTTGTGAACTTGGAAAAGAGTGAAAAAAAAAATATGGAAATGTAAAGTAAAAAAAGAAATGATTTGTTGATCAGGGGAAAGAACACAAGTGTAAATTCATTGAATATTTGTTTGCCAAGTTCGAGCATCTTTTCTTTTCGGCCATTTGTTATGATTATTGTATCACGGTACACTTATCAGAACGTATAACAAAAAATATAAAAGAGAAACAGAAAGGAAAACTAGAAAATAAATACATAATGGAAAAAATGAGATTAGATGAGATGTTGGGTGTGGAAGAGGATTATACATTATTTTTTTATTTCCTTTTCTTTCATGTCTTTTTTTTTTTTTACACAATGAATGACTGGATGGTTCTTGGTCAAATCACGGAGACTTGATTTTCCAATTCACTGGAAAAATATTAAAGCTATACAAACATATGTATTTTCACGCACACGTCCATGTGCATATTAGTGCCTACTTCTGCATAATATATGTGCATGCATATGTGTGTGTGTGAGTATTTTGGTGCTATTTTCATTCTCTATTATTCTCTTGATACATATACACATAAATATATTATATATTTCAGTAGCTTGATTAGTAGATAAACAGAATTAGATAATTACACTATGAGGTGATTGCAGATTTTACAAGCAAAAAAATGCTGGAGTGATAAGACTGTAAGACATCAGTCTCTAAAATGAGGAGGGCTTAAAAAGAAAAAATTTATTGAAAACATGTTTAAAAATGTCCAACTTTAATATTATAAATATCTGATTTTTTTGATTAATTTCAGTGAAAACTTTTGTGTATGTTTTAAATTTGTTTTTTTTAATCTTAAGTAAAATATATCCAGCTCTTACAGGAGAAAGAGGATCTTGCATGGAAACATTTTAATTATATATGAAAAAAGGCTAAGGATGGCACAAGGCCAGAAATGCAGGATAACTGGTAAGTTATGTTTAAAATGAAACATCTAGGTGTACACACTATCTGCTGCCATCCAGTTCTAGCCTATTTTCATTTGTTCCTTATTTCTCAGCAATGAAATGTTTCAATAAAATGTAATAATTCTATTGCTACCTAGATTTCATTTCATATATATATATATATATATATATATATATAAACGAAAGATTATATGAACACAAAAGGGATCTTTTACAAAACAACACACTCAGTGCATTAGTTGCTCACCATTAATGAGTCTGACTATAATTTTGACTTAAAATGCTACTTTTATTAAAAGAGATAGTAATTTACAAAGATGAAAATGTATAGAAAGTGCTTTAATTGCTAGATCATCCAGAATAAATTTATGTCCAGTTTCTTTCACCTTTGTTAGTACATCTTCTTTTATCACAGTTCGGCATATTTAATAATAAAAAGTGACAAAAAACATATGCTAAAAGGAAAAGAGACTAAATTAAATTGGTTAGACTATATATCGAAAACATATATTTAAAAAAAAATTAAATTTATAATTTCGGCATCTCGTCTCCTTCAAACACTTGTGTACTCAAATAAATGTAAATATCACTTTAATCTGATGAAGTCCTAAAGGATGAAATGTGTCACATGAAAATCTTATCCACTTTGTCATAGTTTCCTAATTTCTGATATATAAAAATTTATATATTGTTTTTTCTGAGGGGACACAACACAGAAAGAAGAAGAATTCAATTTAGTCTTGGTTTATCAATTCCATTTTTTGTGCTGATTAATGTTATGCCAACTTGCACTTCCTGCTAATAGGTGAGCAATCTTATAATTAAACATCAACAGTATTAATAAAAAAAAATGTAATAATAGAAAAAAATAGACCTGATTATTTGTATTGTATTATTGCATTGTAGCATTGTCAAAGTAATAAACATAATGTCCTAATGTATAAAAGCTTAAAGTGTATCTAATGGTCATAAATTCAGTCCCTTGATCAGACAATGAAAATAATAAATGCTGTTTCACTGAAAAAAGAAAAAAAAAACACAGAGAAAAACATCATCACAAGCAAGATTTACCAAAAAAGAATTAATTAATATAACATGTTTTTTAGCATGGGTGACAAATGAGAACAATCCAAGTATATGAATTGAATAAAGGGTTTGGTTGAAAATTCCCAGAAATTTACCAAGTCAGAACTGATTAATTTACAACAATGTAAATAAATATTGAAATATTAACAAACTCAGATCAACTTTCAATTAATTTTCAATGCTTATAAATGTATCTGTAGATTTACATTTTAGCCTT
>CAHIKZ030002976.1:92500-117500 GCA_903632075.3 Acanthosepion pharaonis
TTGAAGAAAATAAGTCTCTTTATTTTGTGATAGTGATTTTGAGAGAAGTTTGAAATGTCTGGTGAGACATGGGAAACTAAGAAAACTTGACAGATAAATGAATTGATCATCAGTCTCTATAAATTCTCAAAAGTTTTTTTTTTCTGAGAACCTTGTGTGTATGTGTGTGTGTGCATACAGATATTTATACATGCAAACCAAGTATGACATAAAATGGTAAAGAATTAGCCAAATTTTTTTAAAATCTGTAAGACATCAGAGAATACTGTGACCTTTGACCTCCACTGAAGTGAAGAGGAACAAAGTTAGATATAAATCTTCAGAGCTTAAACTAATTACATAATGAATTCTGAAAAGTACCCTAGGGTTTATACACAATCATCCATGCATGACAGTACTGTTTTCTGTGGATATGCATATAAGTTGATGGTCTCTTTATTTATAAAACAGTATATTTATTTATTTTCATCTACTGGCCTGAATATTTGATAAATCTTATTAAAGAAAAATAGACACTCTTGAACCTGTGTTTAAAAGACACGGTTTAAATTTGCTTGATCGTCATCACACTCTCTGACTGAGATGGTCTAAAAGCACATCACATCTAACAATGGTTTTGCCTACCAAGGAGGATGAAGGTTTGAATCCTGCTGGAGAGTGCATATTTTTCTTCAGATTTTTCCAGGATATATATATATATATATATATATACTGTTTGATAAATAAATGAAGCGTCTACTCAAATATTGGTAACCACTAAAAATAACAAATAATGAAATCTGTCGGATTAATAAATAAAAATCCATCACTTTTATATATATATATATATATATATATAAAAGTTGTGATGGATATATATATAAATAAAAAGAAAGAACAGCAACATATATAATCCAGTGTTCTTATAGATATTTTTTTTTTTTACAAAATAGTGCTCAATGTAAATTTACAGAGCATTAATATTATAAATTAATTGATTTAAAATTTTTTTTTTATCTACACAGTTCTAACCATGTTTCAAAATGGAAGCTAAAAGCCACAAATTTAATGTCTTTAATTTAATTTAATCACAAAATTAAATTCGTGGCTTTCAAGCTTTACTTTTTAAAAGTTGGTTAGAACTATTAGTGAAAAAAACATAAATATTTATTTATATATATATATATATATATATATATATATATATATATATATATAAAACATTAATAATATATGATCTATAAAGAATAAACTCTATATTTTTGTAAGCAAAAAGGAGAAAGAGAAAGAGTGAACAAAAGAGTGAGAGAAAACAAAATAAATAGGCATTGATAGAGAGAGACCGAGAGAGAAAGAAAGAAAGTATAAAGGCAATGTGAATAAAAAGAAGGAGTAGGCTAGAAACTCTCTGATGCTTTCTTCATGTGATATAACATAGGAAAAACAAGAATAAAATGCATGTGTGTTTGCCTGGTGAAAGAGAGAGAATTATTTTAGTCATAATGCAAAGCTAATTAGATTCTTAATCGTCTCAAGGAAAGAAATCACTGACTTAACAAAAAAAAACAAAAATGAAAAACAGTAAATCTGGTTGGCATCTTCAGCTATTGATAGAATTCCCCTTTGAACACCTTTCCCACAGGCAAGTGATGATATCCTATACAAATCGGCCTGAGATTAGCACAAGGTCTAAAAAATTGTTTTAGAAGTTGCCTGTGAGTAAGATAATGTCCCAAGCCATATTCTACGATAAATAGTTGACAGATAATTGGAAGTTCCCAATTGGCCACTATTCTAAAAGGGACCTTATTAAATCTGATCATATCCTTTCATCAAGCTATTTGTGGTGCTGCTGGTGTCAAAGCAAATGCTAATTTTATTAGTGGAATGATTTTATTAGTAAAATATATACTGGAAAAATTTTAATCTAAATCTTTTCAAAAAAGATGAGTATCAATACAGCAATTGTTATTACTACTACTGTTAATTATATCATTGAAGTTGTTATTAGCAGAACAGTTTTAATAATATTACTACGAGCCTTATCAATATCATCACACCAACAACTATTCAATTAATTTGTCTCATATATATATATATATATATATATATAGAGAGAGAGAGAGAGATTTTAAGAAGAAAACTATACTTAGCTGACACATTTTAGGATTTATTATGCTGCACATGTTTATATATAGAGTGACGAGGATGTCATTGGTTTATCAAGGCTTATAAATTTGAGAACGTTCATGAATGTTCATCAGACGATTGAAAGGTCAGTGAAAAAATTTGGAGGACACGAAATGTCATAATTCAAAGTCTGGTAAAAAGTAAAAATATATATATACAGGGTGCGATGGATAAATTGTCATCTAAATTACACAAAAAAAATAAAAATAAAAAAAATAACACTGACATCTCATTTTTACAGATATATACACAAAATAAAATATTCAATAAAATTAAATTTATTCAATAAAACCACCATTGACTTTGGATGGCCTCCTGCTTTGGAATTTCCTGCAATTCTTCTGGATGGTCTCCTTGTTTAAGATGGTGAATGCTGCCATAATCCTTGTTTTCAATTCACCTTTGGTGTTACAAGGAGTTTTGTTGGTCTCTCACTCAACTGTGCCACACACATAATAATTAAGGGGGTTGCAGTCTAGGGAGTTAATTGGCCAGATGTAAGGGGTGATGTGGTTGCAGGAATTGTCTAACAACCATGATTGGGTTCTCCTGCTTGTGTGGCATGGTGCAGAGACCTGTTGCCAGACATAGGGTCTTCCAGCAGCCACCCTCTTGACCCAGGGCAGCATGAATGCAAAGCAATACAGCATGACGTTTTCAAATTTCTGGAGGAGTGAATGGTATCATGATGTTTCTTTTCTTACAGATGGTGCCCAATTGACCTTACTGTGCAGTCAACAAAAACAAAGAAAGCACATGCACAAAATTAAAAATATAAAATGGTGAAATTTACCCTTTGCACGGCGTATATATATATATATATACACACATTATAAGATAAAGAACAAATGCAAAACATTTATCACTCTTACATGGATAACGTTTCTTAAACCTTCAGCAGAGACTGAGATATGTAGAAAAAGAAGAAAGAAATTCTGGTATTTTTTACTTTTGTTCTGTTTGATTTTCATTGATCAATTATGTTTCATGTGCACTTGACTCTTTTAAACCAACGTTAGTATAAATTGCAGTGTTCCAAATTCAAGGAGAGAGAGCATCTCTAATATATATATTAATTTAATATAATATATATTAATTATATATATATATATATATATATATATATATATATATATATAAATATATATATATATAAATTTATATATATTTATATATATATCAAAAATATTTATATATATATAAATTTTATATAATATATATATATATATATATATATAAATTTTATATATATATATATAAAATTTAAATTATATATATATATATATATAAATTTTATATATATATATATATAAATTTATATATATATATATATATATATAAATATATATATATTTTATATATATATATATATATATATATATATATATAATATATATAAATTAATATATATATATATATATATATATATATATATATAATATATATATATATATATATATATATATATATATATATATATATATAACCAATTTTTATATTATAATAATTAAATCCAACATTCATTTTTATATATATATATATATATATTAATTTATATATATATAATTAATATACATGTGTTATTCATATATATATATATATATATATATATAAATATATATATAATCAATACCATGCTGTATTATAAAATATATATATATATATATATTTTTTATATATATATTAATATAATGTGTATATATATATATATATATATTAATTTATATATATATTATTATATATACATGTGTTATTAAATATATATATATATATATATATAATTTTATATATATATAATTATATATATATTGAATTAATATATATATATATATATATATATATATATATATAAATTTTTTTATATATATATTATATATATATATATATATATATATATATATATATTATAGTGATAGAGCCAACATATTCAGTTTTGCATATGATTGTAAATCCACGTTTTCTCGATTATCAAACAAACTGATTCATTTTTTATTTTTTTTTTAAAAAAGTTTGTCTGGTTCACAAAATCAGTGAAAAAAGGGTCCCAAAAATATATCCAACAACTGAATATATGACCAAATATTGTGTTGTGTGTGTGTGTTATTTTTAATATATATATATTTTAAAAATTATATATATTTAAGATATATATATATAGTGGTGACTATTTAGTTGGGCTTTTCAATATTTAGTTTTTTGAGCCAACATTCAAGGATATCTATTTCAAATCAACAAAAATCTTTTGTAGTGTGTCATTTTCATTCTTGACTTCAGCTGGATCCAAAATTGTTTTAACTCTGTGCCTCAAAATATTGACTGAAATACATTTTGTTGATATTGTTCATAATAAAGAAGAATGAAAGCAAATAAAAATAGAATGTCATCAAATTAACATGGCTAGTTGGATTACGTAGTTCTGAGCCCTATCTGAGTTGGAGACTTTTAATAGGCAATGTATTTCTTACTTTTACTTTTTTTAAAAAAAGAATATATCTGGCTAGAGATTTTTTTAAATTATATATTTTAGCTAGAGTAAAAGAATCATTTTAACATGTAAGTTATCCCAATAGTATGTTTTGTTAAAGATTGTAAAGAGCCTGACAAACATTGATACCTACAATCAACACTTTATATATATATATATATATATATATATATATATAGATAATATTAGTGGAAAATATACATACATATGCAAAATATATATTAAAAAAAAAAAAATTACCCATACATGTATATTTTCAGAAAAAAATTTTCCAAGAGGAAGAATCCAGGTAGAACTCAAAGTCTAAGACAGAGTAAGGATATAATAAAAAGATGGAATATTAGTGTTTAAGCCTTTTTATTATATATATATATAAAGAGAGAGAGAGAGAGAGAGAGTGAGAAATGGTATAGTCAGAGATTATTTTTGCATCTTGAGCAATCATCAAATTGATGATCTATTCTACCCAAACTGCCACTCATCAGGCTTTGTTGATTTTGTGTCCACACTGTTTATCATGAAGGAAAGTTAATCAGGACAATTGTAAAATATCTTAAAACCTTGAAATTTTTCAATGTTTTTTCATTAAAATTTTCAGTTTCAGTTCTTAATCTTAATTATAATGATGTTGGAATTTATTTACCAAAAGAACAAAATCATTAATTACTGCCAAAAACAGTTCCAAACTCTTTAGAGTTGCTTTTATTCAGCATATATCCAATGTGAAATGATGTGCTGCAGGCATTTAATGTTTTCTTGTGATTTGGCCTCTATTTCACTTTTAAGGATCCCTCTTAACTGGTGACTATATGCCAAAGTTTAAAATAATAGCAGCTCAAGCCTCATCCTCCCAGGTTTTTACCTGTACTTCAAGAGGTGGCTGAGATCATTCATTACCTGATACAAAGGGAAGTCTGAAAAATAATTGAAATTTTTTACAACTGAATTGGAAATTCATTAAACTTCAACCTTGTGTGACATTCTGCTGCAATGTAGGCATGTGAATAAATACCTACTGCCATAAGCTTTAACGAGCTGAACCTGTGGAAATTCTACAGGTGTTAGTAATAAAGATTATCCTCTATTCTTCTCTTACTTTTGTCCGTATCTTCTCATCCTCTGCTTTTATCCCTTTTAGTCTTTGTTGCCTGTCCATGATTTTATTTAAATGTTAAATAAACGTGGATTAGATTCTTCTTTGTGAAAAAGAGAATAGGTGACTATTTTCTACTGAATTGCCTCTTTTATTGTTCTCTTGCTCTTTCTCTGCATAAAGAACATTAATATATTCCTGTTTTTATACCTTCCCATCTCTAGCTGTTTTTCAGCCTTTTGCTCACTAACCAACAAGCCTTTATATGTGTTTTCATCTCCATTCTTTCCCTTTTCTATATATTATCATATATCACATTTGATATCACATATCTCACAAAATAAACACATACATATATGTAATATATATCACACACACACACACATATATATATATATATATATATATATATATATATATATATATATAAAAATAAAAGCTAAAATGTTTTAAAATTATTTAAAATATACTGAGGGCTCAATGCCAAAATCAACAGAGCCTCAATATAATAATAATAATAATAATAATAATAATGCCAAATCCATTACTCAGAGTTTCATGCAATGGTAATCAATCTTTTAGAACTTATATATATATATATATATATATATATATAAGCAGACCTCTCTCCCTTTCTTTTGCCTCCATTCCTTTCCCACTTGCTATATAATTATATATATATATATTTTTTTTTTTGATTTTACCCGATTTTTTGTTTTTACTTTTTTCTAGCTTTAAAACCTTCCATTATTTCCAAATTATTTTTCTCTTTCATCCTCTCCATCCCTATTTTTCCATTTGATATTATTATTTCTTATTTTTCTTTATTATTTTACTGATAGTTGACCCAATAAATGGCCTATGGGACACCCAATGTAGAAGGTTACTGAATGAGATTGCAAAAAAAGGGAATAACAATTAGAAGGACAAGTAAAGGTAAATATTTTTTTTTTTCTAGACAAAGTTTGTAGTTGTCATGGAAGCATTCTCTTTTTATTCCACAAAGTAACAATTCTGTTGAAGAAGCTGTCTGTGTGGAACTTGCTCTTTATCAAAATAACACAGAAGGATGGTTTACCACTCTGAAAATGGCATAGCAATTCTAGCTGTGATGGTTGAGGCTGGTGGAAGTAAGGAACGTAAATTGTCTGTACATCTGCCATAGTTTTCATGATATAGTCATGAAAGGCTGGTGACATTTTGTCTGTAGGATAAGGTTTGCAGGGTGTAGAATAATTCATCACCCATAAGGTCACGTAAGTGCTTTTGAACTCTGTTGAGGCTGAACAGTGTAGATTGGGCAGCACTCTTGGTCTGATTTGACTCTTGTAAAGACAGAGCATGGCAGTAGGTGTCAGGTATTTTCTGGAATGATAAAATGAACTCACTACTTTTCCAGAACCTTTCCATCGACATAATACAAGGTTAGAAGTGAGTAGGCAAGTTTAAGACAATAAAACCTAGGTTAGTAACTCAAACACATGTATCCACTAAACAAAAATGTTTATAGTAATTAGAAATAATGTTGAATTAAAAAAATTCTTTAAAAAAAATACTTGATGTTATTATATCACTTTTTGTCATAAAGCATAACTGTTAGAAAGGCCAGAGACTGGACAGATACTACACTTTGATCCAAGGTTGAATTGTCATACATAAATTCAAGCACAATAATAGTATAAATTTGCAGATAGAAGTGTATAAATGTCAAATTATGATTTATCATATTTGAGGACATTAAAGAGGCATACAATTATTAGATGCGTCATTTCAGTAGGGCATAGTCAGAAAATTTTTTTTTTACTGTATTGTTGGATGGTACAGTAGATGCAAGTGGAACATTATCCCTGTACTTTATTTCATCATCATCATCAGTCCCATGACTGTAGCCATAGGGTCACTGCACAGCTGAGCATCTGACAAGCTCTCTTCATATGTCACAGTTGTGTGCCAATGTCAATTTAAATTTCTGACAACAACTGTCATCAACAACAACAATAATAATAATAATAATAATAATAATAATGTTAGAATATTGTTAATGAGTTGGGCTAGGTAGAAGTGACAGTCTAAGGTTGTTGTAACATAGGGAAGGTTACTGAATAGAATAATCACACGAAAGTTGGTAATGAATGATAATACTTAGGACAAGAACAACACATGTAAGATTTACCAGCAGCGCATAGAAAAAGTAGTCAAGTGAATTCCACAATGAATCTCCAACTGCAGACCAACATACAGTATTTACTACTGTATTTATGTGAATGGGGACATACCCATTATTGTCTGTAGGTATGCTACAACAAAGGTAAAATTCCAATCTAAAATGGTGAGCATTAAACTAAACTATAAGAGGCATGAACTTATAAGTTGCAAGGTGATTTTTCTTTTTATTCCTGTTTTGGGAAAGAAGTGCATGTCAAATATGGTAACTGTAAAGTTCATTTGATCAAATTGTAAAAAAAGTGACAATGAGCGATCCTTAAAGTTTTAATGGATTTTACAATTTTTGTAATGATTAAATTTTTGTATTCTTTTAATCAGATTTGGTATACAGAAGGAATATTCTTGATTAATCTAGTCATACTAAAAAAGCAAGCCATGTTCCAAGGGGGGCTCCAATATAACTAGAATTATATAACTTCCTCACATACAACTTTGGGTCATTTTGACTAATTCCCTCAAATCACAGCACTTATTCAATCATTTCTTTTATTTTCTGTGAACAAAAGAGGTACAAATTTTGTGGAAAGACATTTCATTTTCAAATCTTTTGTTCACATTCACTAGTATAAATTTTGTGACCAAGCAGTCACCTCAGATATATCATCATTGGTCAGGCATTGATCTTAATTAATTAACATAGTTGATGGCATATAAGACACACTTTTTTTTACTAAAAATATCTTTTAAAATTCCTTTGCATTTCTTATTTCCATATGTTAAGGTTTTATAATTTTACTAATTACTATTTTTTTCTTGATTTACCCTATGAAATTAAAAAGTCTGACATCCATGCATCTTATATGCTATCAAATACAATAGATGATTTTTTATAAATTCAATCAATTGCAAAGGACAGGAAATTATTCTGATCATTATAAAATAACCTCCTCAAGGGACATGGCATGTAGAAAATTCAGCCATATCATGTTGTTCTTCAAGTAAACCTTATTATTTGAAATACAAAGGTTTGTATATTTGTGTATTTGTTTGTTATTTTCATTTAAATATTTTTTTTACAACAGTTTTACCACTTGTCCCCCAACCCAAAATAAATCAAAATTTTGAAACATTTATATCAAAAAATTATATCTATATATATTAACAATCAGTTAACCTAGAGCTATATAACATGGAAGACTGGTTCCAAATAGTGTGCTGACCAATGACACATACTGGTGCAATCTACATTTATATCAACACTGTGTCCCAAATTTGAATTCTTGATGATTTTAGAAAGTGTGAGTCATCTACATATTTCTGTCACTTAACATGGCAGATTATTAATTAAACAATATGGGTTGTATGAAAAATTGGCATAAAAGAATTGTTTTAAATATTAAATAAGAAAAGATGGACAGTTTTCAGTAAATATACATGAAAAAAAAGAAAAGCAAAATATTAAAGAAATCCTTTTTTGAGTCAAAATCAGAATTTTAAAAAAATATGCTTTTATTCTCTACATGAACCTCATAATAGATTTCTGTCAGAATTACAATTTCAGGTTTCCAGTACAATATATGATTAAAAATTTTAAAAAAACTATCTAGGTTCTGAAGTATGATTTTTTCAAAACTAATACTTTTAGCTCACTATTCCCAGAGGGCTTTTCTCTTCCTGGAGAGTTTTCTGTATCTGTCTGTATTTCTGAGATGAGGTATTATGTATATATTATTCAGACTATCGACTTCATCTTTGTCACCATATTTATTACAACGTTTCAGCCATTCTATGGAAAGCCTTCTTCAGATGGTGGGAATGTCGAACTGACTTCCTTTATTTGGCTCATTGAGGTAGACCGTTCTAGTTAAAATGAAATGTTTAATGGATGTCAGTTATCAGTTATCTCCTGTTAATTCCCTCTGCAAGTTAATCCACTGCCTTAATTGTATTGAACTCACTCTTTTGCGTCCTGTCACTGGATTAGAATTTAAACCTTTATCCACTTTTGAGGACATCAAAAATGAATTTCTGGGTATTATAAATTAATGTCTCAGCAACTTTTTTTTTCCAGAGCTCATATTGCAATTTTTGTTGCTATTATCGCTTTTCTCTGGCACTTCTTATTATTGGTTATTTATCATATTGTATTCATTTCTATGCTTGGTTGGCTCATGAGATTTTTTGTGGCCTAGCATACAATGCTTATTCCTTAAGTTCTGAATTTTCCTTGGCGTTCTTTGCCTATGATATCAACCTGATCCCACAGATCTTAATGATCTCCTTTTTTTCATATTTGGTCAGCCAGAATCTGTCCTTTTTTTTCCATTTCGTGTTATAGCCATTTTTGGTGTTCTTGAAGCCAAACCTATTAAGGGGCGGCCTGTCTATATTTTATATTTCTTTTTGCAGACAGGGATTTGTACACACAGTCTTTAGTCATGTTCTCTCTTGAAATGGGGGGGTCTTATTGGAGAGATATCTGAATGTCGTCCAGCTTTTGAAGGTTGTCCTGATGTTATATGGACCACAGATCCTTTGTAAGAAATCATCTATAAGACATTTAAACCAATTAAGTTTTTGAAAATTTTTTCTCTCCTTTTTGTTTCCCAGTTTTTTTTAAAAATTAATGGTAATCTAGGGGCGTTACATTGCAGATTTTAAAATTTTAACTGACCAAATTTGTAAAAAGTTCAATGCACTTTTTTTCATCTGAATAGGTTCAACACCCTTTCTTAATATAAATTAAACCAAATTTAAATGCAGCTTTGTAATTAGGAAAAATTTTGGTCAGTCCCAAACTATTGGCATTTGAGTATGTATTTTGTGTTATAAAAAAATAATTCAAAAAAAATTTATTGATTCATATTTTTCTTTTTATCAATGTTTTGTAAATTCTTCAACAAGTTTTTAGCTTTTTATTTTTTTTATTATTTTTTAGCCATTTTTTTAGATTTTGTTGATACATTTTGCAAACATAAAAATTTTTTTATTTAAAAAACTGTTATTCTTAATTTTATGAGGAAATAATACATATTTAATAAACATATATTTATAAAAATGATACAATTGCCATTGTGTTTTTGAAATCAAATGAAAGAAAATTTGTATCCTAAAATTTTTGAAAGTTTTGTTTTCATTCAAAAATGTGTTAAAGATGAAATTTGAATAAAATTCAAGAATGATGTATTGTTAGATATTTCAAGGAAAAACAGTTTTTTTATATAAATATATATATATATCTACATATGATACAATATATTTATTTTATAATAAAAAAAAGAATAGTTTCAACCTGATATAATTTCCATTGTTCTTATTAATATTCTTATTTTTACAAAATCAGTGCACTTAAAACTGAATAAATATTTAAAGGAATTGGATAAACAATGTTAGGAAAAAAAGAAAAAAAAGAGAATGTGAATGAAGAAACATAAAAAATAAAAAAATGAGAAGAATTAAATTAAAACCAGATCTGTTTCAAAAATAAATATATATAAAATGAAGAAATTTCATTCTATGAATTGATTTGAAATTTAGATGAATTTTTGAAACAAACATCAAAAATATGTAAAGCAGAAAATAAAGATGAAAATTAGTAAAATATATTAAAAGAAGTTTTATTGACAAAAAAACAACAAAAAAGTATATATATATACATATATATATATATATATATATATTTATTAAATTACAAAAAATTAAGAAGATTTTCTGAAATAGTCTAATAAATAATTTTTAAAAAACCTTTTTGATACAGATTTTTCTGAATGCTCAATCAGAACAACCTTTTCATCAGATAGTTAGTTAAATAACAGGCTCAGGCAAAAACAGTCTTATATCCTAAGGGAAACTTCAGATTTTTTCCAACAGGAATATTGATCAATTTCTTTTATATGGTAACAACCTGTTGCCATCTTCTATATCTCCAGTCTGTCCTGTTATTTACCCACAGTTATAATAACGTTTGTCTTGTATCATACCTTTCCCAGGTTTAATTTTGAAATTTATGAATGCTCACTTTGAATGAGTCCCAAATATAGGACAAACAGTCTGAGTTTTGTAAAGTACTTTTCTGCATTCAAATTTTTCTTTAACCTGTTCATCAATGACCCACTTATTTATGAATTATCTGTAAAACATGGATAACAATATCAAGAATAAGAAGATACAAACAAATGGTATTAAGAAGAACTTCAAATAACAGTTTATCAGAAACACAAAACTTGTAGACTAAGTCTTCCAAAAGAACAATAACAGAAAAGAAAAAAACAATAAATTAATGTCATAAGTTATCTACTAAATGGAAATAACTCTTCTAGCCATTTTTAATATTTAGGAATTTTTCCATTTTCTAATTCTTTTACTTTCCCTTAACCCATTGTGTCTTAAAATTTCAACAATCTTAGGTGAGTTTACATTAATATATTATATATTTATAGAATATATATTAGGAACAAGTATTTCTAATGAATCAGATATTTTTGAGTTCATTACATTCAAATATATGAAAATATTTTTGGGAGATTTTATAATTTCATCTTTCTCCCCCAAATTCAAATAATGGAAAATAAGCTAACAAAATTTAAGTGTTAAATGGAAAACTTTAAATTCAAAAAATGAAAAAAAAAATTTGGACATTGAGTTTTTTCAAAATATAAAAAAAAATTTGGAGAAATCTAAGGCAACATAAAATAAAAATAATATAAACAGGTAGTCTTGCTGTTTTTTCTAAACAACAGAATACAATCGTTTTCTGGAGGTCATCCGGATTATATTTTCTTTAATTTATATATATATATATATTTATCTTATATATATTAACAAACTGAAAAAGACAATATGAGAAAGTATAAAAATTATTTGAATGTGTAAACCTTTTTTTCCCATAGAAAAAAAATAATTGCCTATTAAACTCTAGGACATTTACATGCCAAATTGGAACAATTCACCAACAAAATACAATGTACGTATTATCCTTAAAAGAATTAAAAAAAAAAATCATTTTTAAGGTAGAGTTATAAGATTGTTTCTGATCAGAAAACAGGTTTTTTGAGCAACAAATCCCAAGAGTATTCTCCCCAATCAGACAAGTTTTCATTGATTATCAAATCAAGTGGTTTTGGACCTTGTATTGGTTCTTCAATAGTAAAAAAAACAACACTAATGATTATTTTTCTAGAAGTCTGCATTTTTGAGAAATTCAGGTTTAATATTAAAATGATGTTAAATTTTATTAAACAAGAAAAGAAAAAAATACAATTTTTTGATATATGAAAGTAATCCATGAATTTTGAAAATATTCTTTTATTTCTATTTACCCCCAAGTGCTTTTGGTTTGAACTACATTTTTGACAATTTAAGCTTTTGGAAAATTTTAAAAATATGAAAGAAACAGCAACCAAGTGGGAAATTTATCCCATTAAGATTGAAATAATTCTTTAAAATGATTGCAAAAATTAATTGAATTTGACAATTAATATGATTCCTGGGAAAATAAAAACTAAAAATTTAATAATACATATTATTTAAGAAATGATCTTTAATATCAATAAATGAATATCAGGTTTTAATGTTATTTTAAAAATTATTTAAAGTCTTTAAAATTTGGTTTGTGCAATTTTGTTAAACCACACAGAATAGCTGTTCATCTAGTGTTAACTAGTTAGTTAATTAACAATTTTTTTAATTTCAGAATCTGCAAATGTTTATTCAATGATTTTAAGAAAATATAACCTCAGAAAGATTATTTTCTATTTTATTATGAGGATATATATGTGTTAATATAAAATAAAATGTTAAATATTCTTTTTTTGTTTCTTAATGTTAACTTTATATCATGCCAAGAGTTTAGAAAAGGTGACTTTTCCTGACTGTGTGATGTTGATGATCTATAAAGAATTCAAAAATAAAGTGAAGTTCTCTCTCTCTATGCAGTAAAGACAATTGCTAATAGATGACAGACAAAAAAGAATCAAGATTTCCCATTGTAAAAACCCTACCAAAACAAGAAGAAAATTGAACTATCAAAAAAAAAAACAAAAGATAAGAATAATAAGAAAAGTAAAAAACTGTCTTTCAGAAAGTTAGAATAAGAGACCTGGGAAAAATAAAAAGAATCAGTTAAGAAAACAGATTGAATAATTCAAAAAAAGTAGACAAAATAAACACATGGAAAGTTGTAAAATAAGATGAACAAAAAAAGGAAAAGACATCAGGAATTTAACATAACAAATTATTGTAATGAGTTTGGTAGAGTTTTAGTCTTTGTTTCGATACAGTCTTTGACAATGGGAATTTAATGCCGACAAAAGAGGATTGATTGGTAATTTTTTTTTCAGCAATCTATTTCTGGTAATTTTTTTCTACAAATAATCTAGGCGCATGGTAATATTTTTTTCTTCAAAGAAATATTGCTGATAATATTTTTTCACAAAAATGTAGAGCTGGTAATAACATTTTTCTTCAGAAATTTATGGCTGGTAAATAATTTTTTTTAGTCTTTGCTGCTATTTTTTTTTTTTTTATTGGCAAAAACCATTTCTGTTTTAAAAAAAAAAAAAAAAAAAATTTCCGGTATTTAAAGGGTATTTTTACACTTTCAGCCTGTTTTGACACCATTTTGGGGGTTAAATTTATCCAGTGTTGGGAAATAGGTTCAGGTTCAGGTGGATCTAAAAAACACTGCAAAATTCTGATTGTTCAGAAGAGATGGTTTCAAATGATCCTGATCTTGCTTTTGGATGGTATTAGTTTATTGGTTTACCCAGGAACAAGATAAAATTAAGTTTGTTTTTCATTATACATATAAATATATATATATATATATATATATATATAAATATATGCCATCAACAGTAATTTATGTTTGAATGTAGAGCTTACATTGATGGACCTGATGGCTGAGTTGGTTCAAACCAGAAGAAAACTAGGAGAGGCAATAGTCAATCGTTTTGAAGCCATAGCCAACAAAATAATGGCAATTTTCAAATAATTTGGGACAGTGTTCAAATAAATGGACAATGCCTTTTTTATGTATGATACAAATCAAACCAAAATATCTTTAAGCTAAAGAATATATTCATGTAAAGCAATTTTTAATATAAAAAATATTAAAAACATAATTGACAATGATTAAGAGCTCAATGTATAAAATGGTTTCAAAGAGCAATATGAAATAAATGAAAAATAATTTTCAATCTCCAAATATATAATTTTAAAAATTTAAACATTTATATAAATATATCTATAATATATATATATATATATATATATATATATGTATGTATGTGTGTGTGTGTGTGTGTGTGTGTGTGTGTAACAAATGCATGGCCACAATTTTCAATGGATTTCACCAAAATTTATATGCACATACTCCAAGTTAGCGGAAAGGCCAAGACTGATTTTGCATTTCCCAACTCCCATCGATAGTGGAAATAATGATTTTTTCATGCTTCTATGGCAGTTTTCATGTAGTTTGTGGCCATTTTGTACTGGCCAGAGTGAGAGCCAATAGCTGGCTGCCACGAATAGGCAGGAAGATTCTATTGGCCAGTGTGAGAGCCAACAGCTGACTGACATGAATGTTAACTAGCATGCTAGCAAAAAAAAAAAATCGATAGCTGCATTTGTCACAAGTGGGAAAAATTTAAATCTGCATGGCACTTTACTCCAATTGGCTCATTCGCTTGCTTAAACTCAACGTTGATTCTGATTCTGCAGAACAGGGTTGGGTGTGAAAAAGTAATTGTTGTTAACATTCTTTTTTCATTTGGTTTTTTCAGTTACGAGTCCTTTTTTAAAGCTGATCGTTTTGTGTTCATTTTGTTTAGTTCTTTTTCGTAACAGATTTAATGTTTAGTATAGAGCTTAGAAAAAAATTTGCAGTGTGAGATAGGCAAGAAGTAAGGCATGTAGCAACATCAGCATGGCAAAGGGCACTCCTTTAAAGGTAAGGAAGGGCAAAAATATTTTAAATCAAGAGATAGCAATTGCTGTATGTCGTACGATTTTTGAATCAAGCACAGGCAACGCTGGGCCATGCTGCTAGTTAAGAGATATGTATAAATGTATAAAAAAAACAAGATTGAAGCAGAGATGATCTCCGGAGAGCAACAAAAATTTTTGTAAGTAATTTTGAAATTGAAAGAGTAGAAAAGTTAATAAAATCAATGAATGAAACAATTATGAAGGCTGTTGTTGTAACCTAGGGAAGGTTACTGAACAGAATAATCATACGCAGGTTGGTAATGAATGATAATACTTAGGACAAGAACAACACATATAAGATTTTCTTTTCCAACCAAAAAAGTAGTCAACTGCTAGAAATGTAACAAGCCAATTCCACAACAAATCTCCAACAGACCAAAAACAGTATTTACTACTGTATTTTTGTGAAAAGGGAGATACCCATTATCACGTTGGCACAACAGCTATGAAAAACAAAATGTCCATATTAACATGGAAAAATGAATATCTTCTCTTGTGTACCATGTCCTTTCAGGGTGTGTCAGTAATTAAACTCTACAATTTCCAAATCCCCAAAATGAAAAACTTTTGATATTTTGTTTTTGAATCTGTCATGTTTAAATCTAATTAGCTTGAAAAAAATATGCTATTAGATGTTAAATTTAAATAACTTTCCTCATTATTTGTTTAAAAAATTTTATCAGTGGTTATTTCTGATTAAAATATGTTTACACTTGTTATTTATAATTTCCTTAATAAGACAAACAGAAAAACAATTTCTCTGCACCTGATGTAAAACAACATTTATCATAAAGGGACTCATTTTTGTGGATGGTCTATGATGAAATTGTTCAACATTGTTCTTATGTGATATTCTCCAACCAATAAAAAATGTTTTAAATAAAAATATATATTTTGCATTTATCTATAAACAGAAATTTATACAGCACTTTGCAAATTAAAACTTGGCATCTCCAAAATAAGTGAAAACAGAATTTTTTTAATAAGAACAGATGCTATAATCCAAAACTTATGTGATATATTTTCATATAAAATTAAATTTTTCATGGATTTTACATTTGTTATCTATGTTAAAACATCCTAATTTTTTCATTCATCAGACAGTTAAGGCAAAATGTTAATGTTGGTCAGTACTTAGATAACCTGACTCCTGGGGTTTATAGGTGGTGGAATGATGCAACAGGCCTGAACTTGACAGTGCAAAAAACAAAGAGGAAAAAAAAAAAACAAAAAACACTCAAAAAAAAAACAAAAAAAAAAAAAAATCTAAAAAAAAATTAAAAAACAAAAAAAACATTTGAAAAAAAAAAAAAAAAAAAAAAAAAAAAAAAAAATCAGTCCAAAAAAAAAAAAAAAAAAAAAAGTGTAAAATATATATAAATAAAAAAAAAAAAAAAAAAAAAAATTTTGTTTTTTGTAGATAAAAAAAAGTTATATTTGAAAAAAAAAAAACAAAAAAAAAAAAAAACAGGAAAAATGGTGCAGTAGTGGATAGGTGCTTGGATTGAAGAATTGGAAAGCCTAAAAAAACTTATCCAGTCAGAGCCATTACATTTTCCTTACATGCTAATGGACACTTGGGAAAGGTAGTAATGTCTTCTTTTCCCTCCAAATTTTACAAATTAGATTTTTTCAAAAATGTTGGATGATAACTGGTCAAGGAGAAGGATAACTCTGAATTCAAAATCTCTAGGGTCGTTTGGGACATGCTGGCTTTTTGTAGTGCACCACTTTCTGTATTTGGCCCTTATAAAATCCTATATTTGGTTATGCATTAGCCATAAAAATAAAATAACAAATAATAATGTGTTGGTGTCTGGCTGTCATTACTCACTAGGAAATTACTTGAATTCAATAGATTGAATAACGATGAGAGAGTCCAATATACATTGCACACACACAACACAAAATATATATATAAATCATAGGGTATTTTAAAAATCACATTGCAGATGACCTATCATTTTGGTTTCATTTCAATAGATATATTTAGATTCTTGATGCCTTTTAATAAATTTTTTTCATGCCTCAAAATTGACCTCTCTGATAAGATTTCCTTAATATTAAAAACAAAAAACCAAAAAAAAACAAATTTAAAAACAATACTAGATAACAAAAGCTAGGTCTCATCAATTTTTCAGTTGAAGTGGGTCTGGGTAAACATAAATGTTTTAACAGTTTCTCTTGCACTTCTCAGTCTTTTCTATAAAGTTCTTTTCAGTGCCTCTTCATTTTTGCTTTTTACCAAGACAACAAACATCTTCATATTCACACTCAGTAACAATGAATTTATTAGTAATTTTTTTTTTTGTCAAAAAAATAAAAGGTTAGTAAAAGTCATTCAGATGACCCAGACAATAATAAATGATTACTACTATAGATAAACAACATGGCATGGAATAAAAATAGTTCATTAAAAAAACTTTTAAAATTGAATGTCATCATTACAGAATGCAATGAATAAAATGCTGTAAAAATAAAATTAAAAATCAAAGATAGAAATTTCAATTCTTGTTAAAAGATTGATTTTATTAATATGCCTCTGTAACTTGATATAAATGTAAAATAATCATGAAATTAAGATGAAAAAGTATAAGTATCAGAATTAATCATATTTCTCATCAATGTGTTTTATCTTAAAAGTAAAGAGCAGTGGTTCCCAAATGGAGTGTCTCTTAATGTTTACATATACGGGCAGTGG
Organism: Acanthosepion pharaonis; assembly: GCA_903632075.3. Taxonomy (NCBI): domain Eukaryota; kingdom Metazoa; phylum Mollusca; class Cephalopoda; order Sepiida; family Sepiidae; genus Acanthosepion; species Acanthosepion pharaonis. The sequence continues at coordinate 111,101 of CAHIKZ030002976.1, forward strand.
AAGAGGATAGCAGATGAGGTGGAATGATTGAAAGACAATTTCAATTTATTTAGAAACAGTTTCAAAAAATTCATAAATGTTAAAAATAAATATGTTTTCAAAATTAAAAAATATTATTATGGATTACTTGTCATTGCATGCATAAAGTCAATGTTGATATAAATAGTTCCAAATAATTATTAACTGGTTTTATCATTACTTGATCCTCTTTTGCATTATATCAAGGTTTAAGAATAAAAATAATGTAAGGGTCTGCAAAATTGAGGAGAAATTTATCAATAATAATGTTCTGACTTTGAATCCATTTTATCTCCCTTTTAATAATAATTATTCTTCTCTTTTTTATAAACAATTTTTAAATGCACTTTTTATCACAAAATTTAATGAGGTGCAAGCAAATTTTCATTTTGAAAATGCAGCCCAGAGAAAAAAGTTTTGGAGCTACTGCTCTTGAGGATGATTTATGAAAACACAGAAGACATATCTTAGTTAATATATTTTTTGAATACATTCCAAGAGGTAGAACATAAACTCAATGTATATATATATATATATAAAAAAAGGCAAAAAAACACTAAATATAACTGCACACTACCTTGGTTTTGACTGCCAGTTCTCTTCAGGTGGCAGGCAATAAGATTTTGTAATACCATACCATACTACAATTATTCAGTTATGGCACTAGAAGTCGAGAAGGGGAGGAGGTTTAACCAAAAAACAAATTATTATTCATCAGGGGTCATACAGACAAATGTTTTTACTTATATGTCTACACCTAGACATTATCTTGGTTCTACCATTTAACAACATACAGCTGTTCTTAATATTACTGTAGCCAATTTCTCTTCCTGACACAATCTATGACTGCTACCACTTTTTCTGCTAGTTTTGACTTTTTTAAGATACTCCACTTTATGTTTGGGCTTTTGCCATGTTCATCCTTTAATTTCCAAATGTAGTCTGCCTGTTTTGTGTTGTATCTGCGTATTTCCAACCTGAAAGTGGCAGTGTGATTATACCAGCATTTTATTGAATGGACCTTTGGTACAACTGATATAGATCTTCTTCAGGCTACTGTTGTCACTAACTTTGGCCTGGTAGACCACCCACTTCTATGCAGCACATCCTGTTTAATGGACAATTTCTTTTAATTCTTCAGTTACATCAACTGAATCTTTTACTATTTCTTAGATCATTTATATTTAAGATCTTAGCATTTTGCTTTTTTACCAAATTATTTAAATTGCTCATACAACTATAACTTAATTTAATGATGTTCCTGTTGAAAACTTTTGATAATTCAGATGACTTAGGGAAATGCTTTTCCAAAAGGACAAAAAATATTTTTCCACTGTTAGTTTTTACTTGCATATTGAAGTGGTGGTGGTTGGTCAGGGGGTTGAATCAGATAACATTTCTGGTTCTCCACCTGTTATTCATATCTCTTGGATTAACTTGAGGTTCAAAATTCAGGTCAGCACTGTGCCCCTCTTCCTTTAATGCTGCCAAATAAATTCTTTTCTTTTCTTCAAAAATTTCCCTAGTCAATGAATTTCTAGACAACCTATATTCAACTTCTTTCAGGATGTGCTTGATTATGTTTACTGAGTGGTTAGACTTGGTATTTATGTATTTTAAAGTGGTGCTTGGCTTTGTGAATGGTGAGACTGTACCAGCCAATAGATTTAATTCATCTAAATATTTAACCACTTTTCTGTTCATTTTGACAGTAATGTCAAAATTCAACTCATTAAAAAATTTATACAGCTTTTCCCTGATGGAGTCATTGGTTCTTTTGTTGTCAAGGACTACCATCAAATCATCGTCTCTAGTGGCTGTCAATATGAACAATTTTGTCTATTTTATTTAAGTTGAATATGTCCATCAATTCGGATACTTTGACCCCATCAAAGGATCCTTTGGAGACATCAAAATTACCACATCTGAACGTTTTCATCCATGCTTCCCCTTCATGGAACAATGCAAACTTATGGCAATGTAGCACCACCTCAATCTGTTGGGGAGTTAAACTCCAAATTTTTTTAGCAAAATATATGGCATCAAGCAGGCCTTTCTCAGTGATGAAGGGTAGAAATCTTTAATATCATATTTAATAAATACCATTATGTTTTTATTTTCAGTTTCATTGAACCACAATATGCATTCACTGGTGGCTTGCCACTGGTTTATTTGCATGGCTACTCTAAGTGACTCACAAATGTTTTGTGTGATTTTACAGCTTATAATTCCAAATTCCATTTTTGCTGGGTTGGTTAAACAAAAAAAAAAAGGCAACTGAAGAAATTATCCTTATGGTCTTTAACTATCATGAATGCCTTATTTTCATGTATTGTTTGGATTCTATCACTGGTTTCCATTTTGGCAGCGATGTCTTTAGCTTCTGTATTAATTTCTTTCACACACGAAATAGGTGCTTTTTTATAAATTTTGTCACCTTATATCTTTTTCCTATAAGCTTTGGGGCTCATAGTATATAATTTTTTAGTTTTGTCTCCCATTATTAGAATTTTGCTGGTTTTCTTTAACTCCCCTATATCAGCCGTTAATTTCTTTTGAAAGTTGTTTTTGTTTTTTCTGGATTTTATGATACCCAATATATTGATTAGATCTTTTTCAAAACCAAACAATTCTTCAACAGCAGTTGGGTATTTCCTGGTTCTGAACAGTGTTAAGTCAGTGGCCTCTTTATTACTTTCAAATTTATGTAAGGCAAATGAGGCCTTCCATCTCATTCTGGAAAGGAAGCTTTCAACTTTGTTCAACAATGTAAGCATATATTCATGCTTTCCAGGTATGGGCATATTTTTCAGTGAATGTTGTAACTTAAAATCTTGAATGTTTTTAAGGGTGAGTGTAGGGCTGTATCATAAAATTATGCCAAATGCCAAGTGTAATATAACATGTAGTGCAATATACACCATAAAAGTCATTAAGCGAGAGCAAAATATAAACAAAAATCTTTTAAGAGGCTAGAAAAAAATACCATACCAAAAAATGGATGTATAAAAAGTGTTCAATGCAGCTGCCTTGTAAAAAGGCATGCAGGGTAAGAAAAAAATAATAAAGGGGTAAAAACACCTTATATAACTACACACTACCTTGGTTTCAGCCGTCATGTCTCTTCAGGTGGCAGGTAATGTGTTCATAAAACCATACCATTCTATAATTATTCAGCTATGGCACCAAAAGTCAAGAAGGGGAGGAGGTGTAAGCAAAAAAATAAAATGCCATATATATATATATATATACATACATACACATAGACATTGCTGAGAATTTCTCATTCTGACTAACAAGGGATTTGAAATAATATTCTGTTACTTGTTGGGCAGGTTTAGGGAAATAGGTTGGACTGACAATTTGTTAGCATCCACTCACTCACATCTACCAACACACACAACACAAATTACTATGTGTATCTCCCCATCCCTTCCTATTTCATATATATATATATATATATATATATATATATATATATATATATAATAAATTAATTGATTTAAAATATGTTTTTTTGCTACACAGTTCTAACCATGTTTCAAAAAAATGGAAGCTGAAAGCCCTGAATTTAATTTTGTAATTATATTTTGTAATTAAATTAAAGACATTAGTTCCATTTCATCCTCAAGCGAATTTTGGAGTAACTTTTTTTTTTTTTATAATATTAATGCTCTGTAAATTTACATTGAGCACTATTTTATAAAAATAAAAATATCTATAAGAACCCCGGATTATATATCTTACTGTTCTTTCTTTTATTTATATATATATATATATATATATATATATATATATATATATATATATATATGCACTAGTGTTTGGCAATTAATTGGTTGATAATTAGTAATTTTAATTATCTCAGTAAGTATTGGTAAAAGAAAAAAAAAGGAAATTAATGAAAAACTATCTGAATATTATTTCAATTCATTCTACATCAAAGATGACTAATGATTCTTAAGCCGCCATGGATGAATTTTCTGTGATGTAATAAACAAAGCTGACTGAATATGAAAACCGATTAATAAGAGAATATTGATATGACCAGTTACCAATTATCAACTGAATGACTGCGTTAACACTAATACAAACATTTCCTAAAGTTTGATCAGTGACAAGAAATCATAATTGGAGGTTAATTTGCTTTTGGTCATAACAATATCATTTCAGCACTCTGTTGTACACACACACACACACATATATATATAATATAAAAGGCTCAAACACTAATATTCCATGGTTATAATTTATTACATGTAATAAATTATAACCATGGAATATTAGTGCTTGAGCCTTTTATATTATATTCTTGCTCTGTCTTGTATATAGAACACTACCTGGATTTTATCCTCTTGGAAATATATATATTGTATGATGATGACGGTACTCTCCAAAATATATTTGTACCTAATCCTTTGGTCATTTACTTCACTTTCAAGGATTATGAGGCTGCTATCATTCTTAGATAGATATTGAAGAGAATGAGAGAGACAGATAGATATTGCTGAGAATAATGAGATAGATTCAGAGATAGATATATATTGAAAAAAATGAAAGAGATATTGAAGAGAATGATATAGAGACATAGTGAAGAGAATTAGATAGATAGATAGATAGATAGATAGATAGATAGATAGATAGATAGATAGATATTGAAAAGATAGATAGATAGATATTGAAAAGATAGATAGATAGCTAGATAGATAGATATTGAAAAGATAGATAGATAGCTAGATAGATAGATAGATATTGAAAAGAGATATGGAAGTGATAGATAGATAGATATTGAAAAGAGATATGGAAGTGATAGATAGATAGATATTGAAAAGATAGATAGATAGATAGATAGATAGATATTGAAAAGATAGATAGATAGCTAGATAGATAGATATTGAAAAGATAGATAGATAGCTAGATAGATAGATAGATATTGAAAAGAGATATGGAAGTGATAGATAGATAGATATTGAAGAGAATGAGATAGATCAAAAGAAAGATATTGAAGAGAGTGGGATAGACATTTGCTACAGCACATGTGTATATGTGCATGCAAGCAATATACTGATAAATTCATATTTAACAGTTTATTAAAAGTGATATAAATAGACTTTCAGATATCTGTAAAGCTACAAAATGTCTCGTACTAATCAAATATTCACAATCTATAATGTTTTTAGAGATATTTCAAATATAAAATATGTGTGTGTATTGCTATAAAGATCTCATTTTATAGATGTCATTGAGTACATAAGATCAAACAAGAATATATACATATATCTTTTTAAATTAAATTTACCAAAGAAAGAGAAAAATAATTCTTCATTGTAGAGACTTCATTGTTTTCTGTTGGCAATGTTCCATTCTTGATATAACAATAACGGGTGTCTTATTCTTCAAGCAGATATTTATTTTGAAAATTATTTGATTTAAATTACATGCAACTCTTTCATATATTTGTAGAAAATCACTGTACAAAAAGCAGGTTAAGTTGGAATAGTGAGAAAAATAGTTGCAATAATTAAAACTGAGACCATTGACTTTATGTGAGAAAAGAAAAAAAAATGTTTCGTTGGTTTGTTTCTTATTTGTATGACAAGCAACAAAAAGCCAGGTTATTTGTCTGATAGTTCCATAGAACTGAGGTTAATCAAGATTTTATAAATAAAATGCTAGGAGCAAAGATAAAATGACACTTTGCCCAGTACTTAAACAGTACAACTTTTACCGAAATTCAAAAGAAACTCCAAATCATTAAGATTCCTGTATTCTCTTCTGACACTTAATGCAACTGATGATTAAATGGAATTGAATTGTTTCTTGTTACATGGTTTGTAGAGATGCAAACGGGTTGGAAAATCATTTATTCACAAATACACACAAACAGGAGACTGGTCAGGATTTGAGGCATAAATAATGTTAACTTGGACTAATTGGAAAAACTTGCTAATCAAAATGTTGTTAAAGGAAAAATAAATATATGCTGATAACAGCAATTTAATTTGTGTATTTTTGCATTTACTTTACTTTTAAAATCTTAATTCATTTTAAATTCTCAAATTCATTCCCTGATTTATCTATTTTATTGTGTTATTTTGCAGTTCAATTAAACAAAATTGTTTTTTCTCTTTTGTCTACTTTTTAAATTAAATTTTCAATTTAGCTTTCACTAAATACTTAATATTTTTTAGCAGTTCCAGATATTCTCATTTGTGTAGTGTTTTTTTTTTCATTCCTATAAATGAAATTATATTCTTTCAGAACATTTTAATTCAGGTTTTACGAAGTCAGTTTTAATTGAGTTATTTTAAATATTTTTATCTAAAAAATGTTTTATATAATTTAGAAAATTCGTAAATTAAATTAGATGTTTTTATTTCTT
>CAHIKZ030002976.1:122500-158662 GCA_903632075.3 Acanthosepion pharaonis
GAAAATTATAACATATTTATGTTATAATTTTCAAATAAGTAATTATATATATATATATATATAATTTCTTATGTATACAAAAGAATTACTTAACTGTAATATTAACTATATATATATATATATATATATATATATATATATATATATATATAAATTATTTTCAGATAGTGTATATCTGCAAAGGAACAAAATGAATAAAAAAGACAAGAGGAAAAACTATTCTTAGATGACGTGTTTTGTCCTCTGAGGATTTGCCTTGATGCATTGGCCAAGTATAGTTTTTCCTCTTGTCTTTTTTTTATATATATATATATATATATATATATATATATATATATATATATATATAACTCTCTGTGTCTGACAGATTTTGGGAAGGTCTGGAGTGAAAAAAATAGACAACAGAAATAGAGTAGATAAATAAATAAAAATGTTTTTTTTATATATAGTTTTTGTGTGTGTGTGTGTGTGTGTTAGAAAGAAAAAACACTGTGTATAAAATTTTTCATTTCAAATTGGACCAAGCTAAAGCTACATTAGACTTTTTAAAATAATAAATTTGTACCCATTTTCTTAGTAAAACAATAAATTCTAGAAAGGAGAAAGAAACGACATCCAAAGATTTTTGATAAGAAAGATTTTATTTCCTTAAAGTATCAGCTTGAATCAAACCTAATCAACTTCTTGCTTGAGTAAGGTTTCTACCAAAAGTCTTAATTCCCTTCTAGTTGTCAAATCATGTAAATTTATTTACTTTATCATCAAGTAAGAAATAGTGAAACTAAACACATGCTAATATTGTTGATATTTCAGTTTATTCATATTGTTTATTCATATCATCTTCAGCATGCCAACTCTGTATATAAGATATGTCTATGCTATACAAATTATATGTGTATGTATGTTGATAAATATGTGATTTAGGAATCGTGTGTAGGTTAATAGCATGGTAACCAGTCATATTGTTATATATATATATATATATATATATAAGTGACATATATATGTTTGTGACAATGTGTAAAAGAAGGGGACTTTATAACACCCACACATACCTACACACATTATATGCAAGAGTTGCTAAAATAATTTTCAGTACAACCTAGTACACAAAATTGCATCCAAGTGAAAGAACATCAGTTTTTTTTAATGCGGTAGTGGACTCCTTGGTCAAGTCTGCAAATTTTTCAACACCTCCTCATATATTGTACAGAGAAAGGTTTTGTGATGCCAAGCACTGTTTTGTCATATCTCTTTGGCAGATAGATAGATAGATAGGTAGACATTAAAGAGAATGAAATAGACAGACAGATAGATAGATAGATAGATAGATAGATAGATAGATAGAAAGACATTAAAGAGAATGAAATATAGATAGATAGAAAGACATTAAAGACAATGAAATAGATAGGTAGAGATAGATAGATAAATACATAGATATTAAAGAAAATGAAATAGATTAAAGAGAATGAGGTAGATATTAATGAGATAGATAGATATTACGGAGAATGAAATAGATATTAAAGAGGATAGATAGGTATTAAAGATAGATAGATAGATACATACATACATACATACATGCATACAAACACATTAAAGAGAATGAAATAGATAAATATATTAAAAAGAATGAGATAGAGATAGGTACATAGACATTAAAGAGAATGAAATAGGTATTAATGAGATAGATAGATATTGAAGAGAATGCGTTAGATGTCAAACAGAATGAGATAGATATTGAACAGAATGTGATAGATCGATAAAGGGAATGAGATAGATACATATATATATTGAAGAGAATGAGATAGACAAATAGATATATTGAACAGAATGCGATAAATGGATATTGAAGAGAATGTGATAGATAGATGTATTGACATTGAAGAGAATGAGATAGATCAATTCGTACATTTTAACAGTTCTCTTGCAATAGGAATGTCTACCATTTCCTTCTTCAATTATTTTACCTTCTTACACACTTCTTCTCTCTGATATTGGTGAATTTACTGGCTTAGCCTGATTCCAACACATTCACAATCGAAAGCACACTGTATTCACTATTCAGACATGCACATACACATTTCACAGTCTCTTCTACCGTAAAATCGATATCGTGTGTGTGTGTGTGTCTTAGAGAGGGTGCGAAAGGGTCAGTGCAAGAGAAGAAAGTTTCACCTATAAGCTACTACTGTATCTTGATAGGAAAAGGAAAAGGGTGTCAGTTCATTAGACGTAAAACATCGACGTTTTACTGGTGGATTAAAGTTCAAATCATTTTCCTTCCTTAACCGGTGAACTGCATTTTTCTCTCAACATTTAACCTGCCAAGATTATCAATAAAAACAAAAGCTTAAGAGACACTTTTTTTTTTGTTTTCTTTCTTTCTCATTTCTTTGCTTTCTTTAAGTAAAACTGCTTCTCCGTAAATTCCTGTCCCATTTTATTTACAAATAATAAAGACGAAAAAGAGTAAAATCCCTAATTTTTTTTTAATCAAGAATTTTAACTAGAAATAAGCAAGAATAAATAAATAAAAAAGTGGAGTGGGTGACGGGGCAGTTATTATAACTGTTATATTGAATGTGTATTCGACAAACTATATTTTGTTTGAGGCCTGTGGATGTTTAAATTCTTTCCTTACACAAGAATTAGTAAATTAAAAAGAATTAAAAAGAAAAGAAACTTAATCATACGTACAGCAAGTAAGTTTTTTTTTTATTTTACGTATAAAAAAAACTTAATCTATTTGTTTGCAATACGTCTTTTCTTCCTCTTCTTAGTCTTAAATTAAATTTTAAATTAGAAAAGGGAAAGGCTTTCATTGTTGAAACCCGATAAGCAAGAAAAAGATTAGACCGGATAATTTTTACTGCTGATAAACCCGTCCGAATAAGCCTGTGAGAGATTTCATCTTTGTTGCTTGAAATTGCGGACTTTTCAACAGCCAAAAAGAAAAAAAGCGACAAGAAGACATGTTTTCAAAGAACGTTATATAAAGTTACAAACTGTTCTCCCAAAGAAATGTTGTTATGAACTTAAAATTCTGTTTCATGAAAACAACAATAATAATAATAATAATAATAATGATAATAAGTTTTAAAAATTATTAACTCCCTGCTAATTTTGTTGCAATCGCTTTGTTTGAAATAAATAACGAACACAACACGTGTTGAAAAAGAAAAAAAAATTTGCTTTGATTTCCATGCCTCCGAGGTTTTCCGGACAGAAATAAATTAAATTGTTTTTTTCGCCTTTTTCCTGCACGACAACTTCTGTATCTGTTTATTCTGGACACAAAATCAAAAATCGCGACGCACGCTAAGGATCGAACTCACGAACAACGGCATGCGAGATTCCACACTCAAAAACAGTCATTTTTTCCTTATGAAGTACAATTTGTAGAGTATTTTTTAAAATAGTGACTGAAAAGAAAACAGCAGTTTACGATCGGGGGATATTCAGTTATAAAGAAAATTAATTTGTGAATTAGTAAGTTAAATTGTATTGGTAAAAAGTAAAAAGTAAAAAGTTTTATTTTATTTGTTAAATGAGATAAAATGCAAATTTGGAGATTTAAAAAATAAAGTTGCATTATTTTGCATTGCTAGATTTTGATGAGTAAAAAACTAAAAGACTAATAAACATCGAATTTAGAAATTTACTTACGAGCAAAAATCAAGCTGATGTTTGTGCTATAAACTTACCTACAATTATTAATTTTGTATTGTGGGTGGGGCTAAATTTTGTATTATGCATGGGGAGGGGTTATAAGTACTGATAAGAGAGTGAAAAAGCGAGAGAGAAGGAGTGTCTCCGCCCCCAACCAACAAAAAATATTTATCATTGACTTTGACTTAATGATGATGAATAGTAATACCAAAGATTTCAGCTGCTTTGTAAACGGGTTTTTCAATCTCGCATTATTATTATTATTATATTTATTATTTTTTCTTTTTGCTAACTTGCTTCAGCACACTAGCACTTGTGGCCTCGAACCCTTTGGGCTCTAAAGTCTTTTCTTTTTTTACCTTAAAAAGCCAAATCCTAAGTGAACGCCTTATCCACTTCGCAAATAATGTAGTATTTTGACTATTTACTTTTTTTTAAATATTTATGCTCAGGAATTTGTTGTTGCAAAAGAAACCTCTTTTACTTTTACTTTCACTTTTAGCCATAGTACGCACATGCAACATATATGTTTTCTTTTCCAATTTCTTCACGTATAAGCAAGAAGGAGCGATTTATTTTTATCTATGTTATTGACATACGCAGACTTCGTAACTAATAAAACATCCACTTTATTGGAACCGTACATGTGTTTTTACTTTTATGGGTCTCTCAAGAATCGAATGAGAAGCTGGAAGAAGTTAACGTACGTTTCTCAGAAAAAACGCCTAAAAAAAAAAAAAAAGAAAAGAATTTTTAAAAAAATAGAAAACTTTTCTCCAGTAAACTTTCCTAATTACAAAGTATCCAAATCGAAAATGCAAGTTGTATTTGCACTTATGGTGTTAAAGAAACAATTATTTTAAAAAATGCTAATTCAGAAGGAGAATTTTAAGAAATAAAGAAAATATTAATAAAGAAAAAAACGTAAACATTTTTTGTTCACTGTTTACTCTTCTGACGAAAAAGATTTTCATATCCCCACCCACCATTTTTACTTACAGCGGTGAAAAAAAAAAGAATAGGTACAAAAACAGTGATTAAAATAAAATTTAATTCACATGAAAAATAGTGATAAAATTAAATTATAATTTTAGTGTTTTGTACTATTTTTATCTGCTGTTTCATTCGATTCAGTGAGTTAGGAGTTTTAAAAAACATTTTAAATCGCTTTTAGCCGAAATATAACAGACTTTTACAGATTTTACAAGTACGAAAGCGACTGACTAGTAGAGAATCATATCAGAGATTTCCTTTCTAATTTCCAGTCAAAAGTTCGTTTCGTAATAACGAGCCTCGTCAACCCGATACGAGAAATGAAACCCGTGACTTTGCTGTTTTCTTTTTCTTTGTTGTGATTCTGCATTTATTCTGAATAATGAATGAATATCAGATCGCAAAATATTATGAGTTTAAGAGAACATGAATGAATGTCTCAGCAGAAATGTGTGCTCGCAGCCGTAAAACTCCGCTCTTTTTACTTTTTATGAAAAGTGAGTCTTTACCAGATGCGCCACGGAACAACCACAGGGTTCAGTTAGAAGACCGGATAAAAATTACTTTTTGGAGTTTCGATAGATGTTTCGATGTCACTTGGAGTAACAGGCGCTATATCCCTTTGAATATGATTATCTGTATGTGAATGTGTTCTTTTTTCTTTCACTCTTTTCCGTATTTCGACTGAAAGCTACGCTCATCTTCAGGTGAATGAAATAAATAAAAAGATATTTAAAACGAAAAACGTACCGGATAAATTTGTATTGAATTACAATTACGTTTTTTTTTTTTTTTTTAAAGTATTTAAATAATAGCAAATTTGTCTAAAACTGACTTTCAACATTTTTTTTTTTTTTTTTTTTTTTTTTTTTCCTTTTGAAATTTCGTAGTGGGGTAGTGGAAAAAAAAAAACACTAAAGTAAACAGTCTCATCATGAGTAAGTGTCCCTTTTTATTTATGCTCGCAGTAAAACTTCTGCGATTTTATACACAAGTTACACGACCGGTATATCAGTGTCTAGAGGAACTTGCCAAATTAAAGACTTCGTTTTTTTACACCATGTTATAAAAAGTAAACAGATAAGTAAGATTCATTAGCGTGTAAGAAACTGACAAAAAAAGTTAAATTTATTGGAGCGGGGGGCCGGGTGCATTCAACTGTGGTTTGGAAAAAAAGAAAAATGTTTAAAAATTTAAATTGAATGTGTTCTTTTTTTCTTCTTTTTTTTCTTCTTTTTTTTCTTCTTTTTTTTTTTTTTTTTTTTAATAAACGATCGATCAGCTCGCTGTGAGCTTTTTGTTTGAATCAACAGATTTTCTTTTTTTTTTTTTAAAAAAAAAAAAAAAAGAGAACTTTTTTATTTTTATAAATCCTAATTTATCCCATCACTTTAAAAGTTAAGAAAAAAAATAACTAAAAAAAAATATCAAATAATGGAATTTAAAAAAAATATATATATATATATATATATATATATATATATATATTAGAAACTTACGTTTTTTAAGTTTTTTTTTTTTGTTGTTTTTTTTTAAAATCCACTTGTATACAAATCCAGCGTAGAGTTGCCCTCTTCTAGTCAGTGTCACTTTCTTTTCCAAACAAGAAGATGTATGTAAAGTGAGCGTTGTGATGCGGTATGTGTTCTCTAAGTGAAGACAAGAAAATCTTTCCAACCCGATTAAGGACCGCTCTCTCTCTCTTTCTCTCTCTTGTGTGCGTGTGCCTGAGTTTGTATTGGTTGCTCTTGTAAGCTGACTGGCTGCCGTGCTTCCACCATATACAACATAGACAGGAACCTCCCACTACACTATTTTTCCTTCCGTACCCTCCCCATCATACTCCTTGTGCCTCTTCTTTTTTCGTCCCTTCCTTCTTATCTTCTCTCTGATTTTTCGTTTCTTTCTCACTTTTACTCCAGCATGTTTTAGTTCCTCTGCCAAATTTCGTCAATAATCGCTTTTATTACTCTTTTTACCCCCTCTCAATGTATATTAATCGCAGTTCTTCTCTCTCTCACACACACACAGACACACACACATATATATTATTACTTTATATCTTTTTGCATATGTTTTGGTTAAATAATATATATTTTGAATTAGCAAAACTACTATATACATATCCACAGATATTTTAACCCCCTAAAGATGGTCTCTGATGAGATTGAAATTACTTGGGGAAATAAAAATTATTTGAAAGAAAATTTTGGAATTTTTTTTAATCAGTTTTCTACAGCCACCAAGAAATTAATTTGTGGACTTGAAATGATTTAAAACTAGAATAAATAGACATGTCTAAATTATTTAGCTTGAATGAAAATATGCTGCCTAAATATACACACACCCACACACATATATATATATATATATATAATTATTACTTTTTTTATAGAAAATTCTAACTTTGCTATTGTTCCTTCTCTCTTTTTCACTTCAATTCATTCTACTCTTTCTCAGCTGGTATGAAGTGGAAATATTATATTGAATACATTGTTAGGTCTGCTGCTGTTGGTCCACTGTGTCATGCTAGACAATTTTTCTCTCCAAAATTTATCTTAAAATTTATAAGTCTACCATTCATCCATGCCTTGAATATTACCACCACATATGGTCTGGTGCTCCTGCTATATATTTAGAGGTTCTTGCTAAAATCCAAAAAAGAATCTGCACTGTTATTGGTCCTGATCTGGCATCTCAGCTTCAGTCACTTTCCTACCACTGTCATGTATCTTCCCTGTGCTTTTTCTCTAAATACTTTTATGGTAACTGGTTGAATGAACTCTCCACTATGGTATATAGACTTTATGAATTTAAGTACTAGATTGATCAAATAGTCTCATCAATTTATACTTGAATTGGCTAGATGCAACTGTAAGTTCTATGCTAACAGTTTCTTCTCTTGCACTTCTCACTTGTGGAACTCTCTTCTGGTTTCTAGCTTCCCAGTCAACTTTGATTTTCAAAAATTTAAATGCAATGTCAATCATTATCTACTGTCTTCTTAATTATTATTCTCTTATTAACCTCAATCCAAAATTGTAAATTTTATTCTCAAATTTTTTAACTCTCAGTAACTTCTTTCATCCTATATTGAATTCATTGCTAATCTAAGAAAGTTGATTCACTATGTCATGCTAGAGTATTTTTATCTCCAGAATCTATCTTACATATTTATAAGTCTACTATTTATCCATGCTTTGAATATTGCTGCCACATATTGTCTGGTGTTCTGATTATATATTTAGAGATGCTTGATAGAATACAAAGAAGAATCAGCAACATTATTGGTCATGATGTCTCAGTTTCAGTCACTTTCCCACCATTGTAATGTAGCTGAAATGTGCCTTTTCTATAAATACTTTCATATGAATTGTTCAGATGAACTCTTTACTATGGTCTCTAGACTTTATGAGTTTAAGTATATAACTTGATTGGTGACAAGCTCTCATCAGTTTACTGTTTAATTGACTAGATGTAACCATAAGTTCTATGCTAACAGTTTTTTCTTTTCTGGCATTTCTCACTTGTGGAACTTTCTCTTCCACCTCCAAATATTTCCAGCCAACATTGATCTTGGAAAATTTATTTTTGCAATGTCAATCGTCATCTACTGACTTCTTGATTACTCTTCTATTGTTCTTACTCCTTAATAATGTTTCTCTTTTTTTTCTTATTCTTTCACACTCAGTAAACACCTTGTGTATTAGTGGTTTTAAATGATTAAAAAAAATCCCTTCTTCATCACATCACACACACACACGCAATGCTCCAAAAGTAATGCCTTCTATTTGTATCTACAGAAATTATAACAAATACAGGGAGCATAATTGTTGAAACTTGACTAATGCATGGAATAATAATGCAACACAAAATGTACTTAGAACAAAATGTATTGAAACAAGAAAGTGTACACAATATTTACATATAGTCTTTTGTATATTCCTAGGAAGACCGTTCTGGAGAATGTGTTGACTTCGTCGCAGTCGGGCAGAGTCTCTGGATTGAATCTCTTGATTCCTCTCCTCGTCTTCCCGGTACCAACCATATTTATATGGTCGGTACTCCACTATGCAAATTAGGTGGATCCTACCACAAAAATAATAATACCATCAGAGAAAACAAGTTTCAGTTTCCAAACATTTTCCACATAGTCGCCATCATTGGCTATGCATTTTCAAAGTACTTTTCAACCAGAACACGGTTTGTCGCACACCTTATTACACACTGCTGCTGAAATACACAACCCACTGCCTAACTGCTCTCGCCCACTGTTCAGCAATCATCAATTAATGCCAATGGGTGCAATTTTGTCTACAATGTCATCCTTCTGCTTTGTATGCACTTTCATGTCAGATACCATCTGGCCAGACTGCGATTGAGCTGCTATCTGTAATAAGGTAACAAAAAATTATTGGTTATTGCCAGCGAATTTTTATACCTATTGCCATACAACCAATGACCAACTCTGACATTATGGACCAACATAATAAAATAGGAGCTATTACTTTCAAAGCAACCTGTGTGCTTATTTTATTTGTGTATGTGTGAAAAGAGATAGTTAGAGAAGAGAAATGCAGTTATCTAAATCATTCTAATTAATAAATATTTTATTGTAACTATTAATTTATAGTTACTGTTCATATTTCTTCATCTAATTTCCTGTGTTAATTTATATAATAATAAATAAAATTAAATGTTTACTTGCCTTTCTCTCCTAGTTTTGCAGAATTACATTCATTCTTCAGGAGACTAGATTGTAGAATTGCTTTTAGCTTCAGAAATCCTATTTTCCTTAAAAGATATTATTTTATGTCATAAACTTATTTGAATTTGTTCGCTCATAACTATTAGATAATTTTTTTTATATAATCAGAACTTAGATTTTCATGTGACTTTTGAGGTGAATTATTTGAGTAATCAATATTTATATATATATATAATAATAATAATAATAATATAAATATAAGTAATTATACTCATCTGGAAAAACCTTAGGTGTTTTGGCTTGTAAATGAACAAACCAATACACAAGGAAAATAAAGAGAAAAAAAAGAAAGAACTAAGAACATGTAATTGAGGCGAAAAACAATTGTCCATAATCCAAGTTCAGAGTCCAAAGAAAAAAACCCCCAAAAACGAGTAAAAGCAAAAGTTTGGGAGCAAAAAGTGCTCAGTACACATTTTGTAGAACAAATCTAACTATGAACATTGTAGGTGAAACCCAGGTAGGTTTGCCTGGCTCTTTAGGTTCATAGTTATATATATATATATATATATATATATATATATATATATATATATTAATTTCTATTAAGGGCAAAATATAGATTTGTTGTTGTAGTTATTTACTGAGCTTATTTCAGTTCTTGTACAAAGCCATAAGTGTATGGTTACTTCAGTTTGTTCAACATTATATAGAAGAGAAAGAAATATGTCTTTAAATCTACTGATATTACCAATTTTAAAATAGTATGGCACAAGGTTTCATGCAGATTCTCAAGATGAGCATTCATTTACCTTGGTGCCAAGTAGTTCAAAAATTGTTATATCATTCCTTTTGTTTATTAATCTGTTTATGTTTCTGAATTCTATGATTTTCACTTTCCCTCCATACATAGATTGAAATTTCTTCCTCTGGTTTTCTTCATCTTTTTTCATAATGTTCTATTCTATAACTGGTGTTTTCTGTTTCATTTTAGCTCTGATATGCATTTTGACAACATGATATTATTCCTTTATTTTTCATATATACTCCTCGGCTCTAAACAGTACAAATTTTAAATATAAATTTAGATAAAAACCTTATATGCATGCAAATATTCTAATCTTTTTTTTTACTTTCTATTATTAGTTATCTTTCTTTTCTCTCCTGCACATACATACAAACCAGTAATAACACATACAGAAAAGAAATATCACTTATAAAGACTTAATCACAACCTATTCATTTTTATCCCTATTGGGATATAAATGTTTGCACATAGAGAAAAATGTTGATTACTTGCACATAAAGGAACATTTATAGAAATACACCTTTATATGCACATGCTAATGAGGATGTGATTCAGTGATTAGTCTGAGGACTACTAGCCTGGAGGTTTTCAGGTTTTATCCTATTTCTCATGAAAAACAGGCTGTGTCAGGTTGTACAGAAGTTAACAGAGGCTAGTGCTCCTTGTAACAAGCAGTTTGGCCTGCTGCTGACCCCACAAAATGAGATGGATAAATTTATCAATTTGCTTAATGAATGTTTGGGTGTAATGGGATTTGCTTTTCTGATAGAATAACTGGCCCTAGTCTGAACCCTGTAGTTGCAAGAGATCAGAAAATTCATTTGGTGGGGGTCATGATCAAAATGCAGATTGAATTCCTTAAAAATTTCTTGATATACAACTATAAAAATATTGGTTTGATGTGCATGACCAAAAAAAAAAGAAAGAAAATGAAAAAAAATATTCTTCAGAAATAAAAATCACACTGAATAATTTATAAAAATGTCACAATGCATCTGTGCCATTTTTACTAAATGTTCGTCCATTACAAAGCTCAAGAGCCACTCAAAGTTAGAGGGTTACTGAATGAGCATATTATTTAAGGAAGTATGTACAGATTATGAGGGTATGTAGGATAGTTGACCCTAGAGTTGAAGAGGTTAGGATTGTAGTGAGCAGGGAAGCATCCACTCAAGAGCCTGTTCCACAAAGTAGCAGTTCCTGGGAAGATCCTTTAAACATGGAACTATCTTTGTGTTAATGGAATACAAAGGAATAGAGACAATATGTGTATATTTATTTATTTACATCTACAGACCTGAATTTTAGAGAAATCTTGTTAAAAAAAATATGCATTCCAAAGCACTATTTGAGCTTTGTTTGATCAGGAGGTCCTTTTTGGCTGATTTTATAAAAGCACATCAGATCTAATGATGGTTTCCCTAGAGGGATGCAGATTTGAATCCTGTTGAGGGCAATATTTTTCTAATTTTTCTGAATATTAATGAAAATTAGCCATGTGCCATTCTAGACAATTTTTATTTCCAGAATCTATCTTTACATATTCATAAGTCTACCATTTGTCCATACTTTGAATATTGCTGCCACATCTGGTTTGATATACTTCTGCTATGTATTTAGAGATTCTTGATAAAATACAAAAAACATTTGTAATGTTTCTGGTCCTGACCTGGCATCTTTTTAGTCCCTTTCCTACTGTTGTAATATAGATTTCCTTTGCCTTTTCTATAGATATTTTCGTGGTAATTGTTCTAACTTTTTCTGTGGTACATAAACTTTATGAATTGAAGATTGGCATCAAAGTCTCATCATTGAGAGAACCCTTTCTGCCTTCCATCAGATTGACTCATTGCACCTATTTGGGCTAACGTTTTCCACTGACATGAAGTGGAAAAACTGAATTAGATATAACTGTAAGTTCTATGCTAACAGTTTCTTTTCCTTACTTGTGAAACTCTTCTTCTTATTGCTTTCCAGCCAAGTTTGATTTTCAAACATTTGAAATTCAGTGTCAATCATTATCTTGTGTTTTGTTAATCCTGTTTTTTTATCATTCTCTCTCCTTAATAGTATTTTTTTATATTTTCTCACACTAAGTAACTCAATTATTCTTGGTAAAAAGTTTATAAAATCCTTGTCTTGAAAAACAGTTTTTCAGAAAATTAGATAACTGTTACTATTCTTTTTTTATATATATATATATATATATATATATATATATATATATATATATATATATAATGTGTGTGTGTATATATGTATATATATATATATATATATATATATATATAAATATTTGGTTTGATATAGTTCATCAATTATTTTTCGCCAAAAAATTTTTCTAAATCGTCAGAAACCCAGGGTCACAAACTCACATCTATCCAACCAAATATGTTAGCTCTATCTCTGATATTGAGTGCTTTCTAATAAGTACCGCACATATAATATATAACTAATTTTACATATATATATTTATTTATATTTATATAACTTTTCACATATATATATATATATATATATATATATATATATATATATATATATATATGTGTGCATATATATTTGAGGAAAAATATTTTGTTAGTGAACAATGTGTAAATAATTTAAGTATATCAAATTTTCTCTTCTAGTTACATTTTTACAATTTTTGTTGTTGCTGCTGCTGGAAATCTTCAAGAGATGTAGATTCTGTTATTTAGTAATTATTTTCCCAAGGGTAATTGCATATGTTACTGATTTATGATCTTGACTGGAATTCAAACTTTGCCCTCTGATTTTCTTATTCTGTTTTGCTATCCATTACACCACCTGCACATCCATATTGCTGAAACCTCCTGAAGAGTGGACTGAACAATTACAAATGTTCCTCTAGAAAACTCTACAGTCGAGATTGAATATCAATCAGAGTTGACAAATTTTATTTGTATTAATCCTACACACACACATATATATATATATATATATATACAAATATAATGAGAATGAAAATAATATAAATTCTAATGTTCACAGCATTAATTCAAAAGAGGGCTCAATACCAAGAGTAGAGCAATAATTATTTATTATAGGTTCAGGACATGCAGAAAAAAAACAATTACTCGCTAAAAAAAGATGCATTCTTGTTTTGATGCATTAGGTGTATCTTGACTAAACATTTTTTGGTTCTCACCACTCGAGATGCAATAATGGTGTATCTTGACTAAACATTTTTGGTTCTCACCACTGAGATGCACATAATGCATCAAAACAAGAATGCATCTTTGTAAATAGTAATTGTTTTTTGTTCACATTTGTAAAAATCTGAATATATATATATATATATATATATATATATATATATATATATATATATATCCAGAGACACTTAACCAGACTAGATGATGTCATCTTCCGCTTTGAAATTTAGGCACCTAACCTTACCCTGACTGGACCTCTTTAAATGTAACTGAGATATTGATACAAATTATTAACCCTTATGCCCCTTTTTTTTAAATAATTGCTCTAGCTGTTACCACTGTAATTTTAATTTTAATAATGAATATGCTTATAAAACGCATAAATTTCAGGAATTAGTTATTCCAAAAATAGTTTTGCTTGAAGATGGAACAGAGCTTGGTACTGTAATTCAATTTAATTCAAATAATTATATTAAAGTTTTTGGCTCTTGTTTTGAAACATGAGAACTCTTATGTAGTGATGGAATCATATTTTTAAATAAATAATTATATTTATATATATCTATATATATTTTTTTTAAAATAATAACAAAAAATACTAAAGAACTTTGGATTATTTACCTAACGAGTTCTTTCCTATTTTCTATATATTTTTACATATATATAAATCAAGACAAAAACCTTAAAGATCCATTTTGGTTATAATTTATTTTGTGAATATTGTTATATTCATCCAGACTGATATACTAGCATAACAAAATAAATTTATAACACAAATGGATCGTTAATGATTTTTATTGATCTATATATATATATATATATATATATATATATTTTTATTTTAATATATGGACAAAAAAAAATTACTTAGACAAAAAAATTATATTGACGATGCATTATGTACTTCTTTGGTGAGAACCAAAAGGGTTAGTCAAGATGTATATAATGCATCAAAACAAGAATGCATCTTTGTAGTAAGTAATTGCTTTTGTTCACATGTAAAAATCTATAATAAATAATATATATATATATATATAGTGTGTTTGTGTAAGTTTTGTAAAATTTCAGATATAACTGCAAAAGGACAATATGAATAAAGTCAAAAGGAAAATTTAGCTGATGAATTTTGTCTTCAACCTTAGACTTTTCAGTTAACCTGATGAATATTTATCAGCGTCGTTTTAAATTAAAAAATATTGACAAACTAACCACATTTTTTTACCTTGGTTATAAATACTTGTTTGGTAAATAAAATCTTTATATTTGCCATCAGAGAATGAAATGTTTAGTTCTTAAAACCAACATCCAGACTACATGCACATATTATTTGATTATAGTGGTGAAGGCTTGTACAGAACCAACCACTTTTTCTAGAATCCCCAAATACAGAGAACTGGTGCACGGTATTCCATAAAGTCCCCAAACAACACTCCACAGGTTTTGAATTCAGAGTTGTCCTTCTCATAGATAAGTTGCCACCCACGGACTATAGAACACAATCTGTCCTGCTATTTACCCATAGCTTTAGAAAAGATGGGTTCATGGGTATTAGCTCATAAGTGAATGTAATGAATTTAACTGAAATTTGAACTTGGTTCTCCGATTCTTCAATCTGAGCCACAATCCAGTACTCCACCATCACTCCATATATATATATATATATATATATATATATATATATATATATTTTCTGTTTATACATTATTTTTATAGATACAAATATTTAAGTAAATGTTCTGTTTATAATAAATAGTATTAACAACATTTACTGACTTGAATGCCCAAGAAATTTCATAGAAAATATGTGTAAGTCCAACAGGAATCATCCCTGTATCCTACACAGTAACATCATATAGCCTGACCTGCTATACCATTTAGTTAGAGAGAAAGCATTTGGTCAGCAAGGTCAAATTACTGTTTTTTAAACTACAAATTTCCCAGGATTTCTCTCAAATGCTCATATCTGCTTGAAGCATATCTTAATGTAAACAAATGACATCATATATTATGAAATGGACTAAGTCCAACAATTATTTTAATATATTTTCTGTTTATACATTATTTTTATAGATACAAATATTTAAGTAAATGCTCTGTTTATAACAAATAGTATTAACAACATTTACCAGACTGAACGCCCGAGAAATTTCATAGAAAATATGTCTTCTAACAAAATCAAATCTGTATCCTACACGGAAACATCATATAGCCTTATGTGTTATACCATTTAGCTACATAGGAAGCGTCTGGTTAGCAAGGACATATTTTTTGTAAAATTTTTCAGATTTAGTCCATTTCATAATATACAGGAGAATTAAGAAAAAATGAAGGAGGAGCGGAAAGGAAAAGGAGGTGGAATGGTAGAAAGTAAATATAAAAAAACAAAAACTCTCTCTGTCTTTTTTACAAATATTTTCATGGTAATTGCTCCAAGGAGCTGCATTTGCTGGTTCCCAGACTTCATGAATTCAGTTTCTTATAGAGGCTGGCATCCCAAATCACACTTTCACTGTCGATTTGAACTAAATGTAGCCATCTCTTCTACTCTAATAGCTTCATTAAACACCTCTCGCCAGGAACTCCTTCCCTATTCCAGTTTCCCTGAGAGCTATAATTCCAACTATTCAAATGTAATGTCAATCGATTATCTCCAGTTACCTTAATCTATCCAGCTATCCTTCTCTTCATCCTTTCCTCTATAACTCCTATCTGATCTTGCTCCAAATCTTCTGTAACCCCTTGCATCCTAGTGGCTTTCCCTTTTTGCTTTATAAAAAAAACATTATTTAAAAAAAAAAAAAAAAAAAAAAGATGAAAGAAATACAGTAACAGACAAATTTGCTGTCTTTAGTCATATTGCTGAATTATCAGTTACGTCTTTTAAATGGAATGAAACTTTATTTAATACTGTTTTCCCTTTTTTTTCCTGTAGGAATTAATTTTGATACTCCAGTAAGAATCAATAGATAGTTGTCTGAATGAATTTCTCTCTTTAAAATTTCCAGAAAGATTATCAAAAGTGATTTTGGAGTTGATGAAAGCTGGAAAATACACCTATTGAAATGTCTTAAAAGAAGCAGTGATAAGGATATTTGATTCAAGAATTCTTCAAAACATAATGATGCATCATTTGATTTTGAATTTTCAGACAATCTCTGTAAGGAGTTGAATGTAAATTGTTAAGATATATGTCCTGGAGCTGCTTGTCTCCACCCAAGGATGTAAATGACAGTAACCAATTCATCCTTAATTCTGTTGACAGTATTCACAATGTCGTACCTCCTGGTGACAGTCGGAACTGGCGCGTGAGCAGGACTTGCGTTGATGAATCAGGTAAAGGAAATTTCTGAACTGCGTTTGCTGTGGTGTGGGGTAGGGAAATGAGCAGGCTTTCTTCACTGTTGTTTTTCAGTTCTGGTATTGGTCCCCTATTGCTTAAATTGATGACATCACGTCAACTTACATAGCAACGAAGACAGCTTGAGACAAGCTCTTTAAAATTCATGTGGACAGACATTAATTACAAATCTTATTGTAAGGCTCCAAAATTAGTATTTAGAGGAGTACTGATATTTGAATTTTATGATCTGTTAACTCACATATTAGATTAAATACTATTTTCTGGTGATCGTACCATGTAAGCTAATACAACTTATTACTTAGCGAGGAGATGGGAGTTACCAACTAACACATCTTGCCCAGGACATTAATATAAAAGAATCAATATGGTGCCCTATCTACAAAGGTCATGAAAACATTTGATAATTCATGTCACACTTCAAAAATACTCCTTAATTTTCTTCTAACCTTGACTCTTACAAAATATATGCTTGTAAAATCAAGTATCTCTTCAGTTTTTCTTCTTTTATGTACCATGTGACTTCAGGAGGTAGGCGATCATGGCTCTTCATAACTTTCATCGATCTAAACAATGTTTATCTCTTTAATATCCCTCCCCCTCTCTGTTCTGTATTTACATTGTGAAATTTAAATCATACATTATATAACCTTAACATTTTTCATATCACAGTTAAAAAATTTAACTTTTAGATGAATCCAGAAATTTTGTCTTAGAACAAAAACAACACTCTAATGATGACATTATGCTAATGTCAAAAGTACTCAAAATAAATAAATATCCATCAATATGGCAATATATATATTATTTATTCAAAAATTATAGCATAAACATGTTATAACATCACTACAAAAATAGCCATTTTGTTTCAACACATCAAGTGATGATGTTGAATGTAGAATAAAGAGTTTTAAAAGGTTCAAATCAATCAAACAGCCCTCGATATGGGGAAACACTGTCATATAAGCTACAATGACCAATCAAAATGCAAGTATACAGAATAAATTCCAATAACCAAAAAAGGGTATTCCTAAAAGTGCTCAATACAGAGTAGAGCAAATATAATCATTTATTCGAAAATTATGACATAAAAATGTTATAAAATCACTACAAAAACAGCCATTTTGTTTCAACACTTCTGGTGTCTTATCAAGTTGTGGTGTTGAATGTAGAATTTTTAGTTTTAGTTTTTGTTGAATGTAGGTTTTAAAAGTTTGATTGATTTGAACCTTTTAAAATTTTTTTATTCTACATTCAACACCACCACTTGATAAAACAGTAGAAGTGTTGAAACAAAATGGTTAATTTTTGTAGTGATTTTATAACTATTTTTATGTTATAATTTTCAAATAAATGATTATATATATATATATATATATATATATATATATATATATATATATATATATATATATATAACAAAATAAATGCTTTTTTCATTAGTAGGCTACAGATTTATTTATGTTCCTAAATACCCTTGTGCAAGCATCACACACTCAGTTTTTGATTAAATTATCTGTCCCATAGCTTAGAATTTAAAAAGCGTATTTTTTTCATGCATAGATTTACACTCTACCAAACATTTTTTGATATCAAGAAAATCATGCAGATATATGAAACTGCTATGATTGAAACCTGGCAATCTTAATTAAATATTTAGTTAAATAAAGCTCACCATGGACTTAAAGTAATGAGAATTTTACAAACTTTTTAAGATACAGTAATATAAGCTGCTGTAGTCATGAACAGAGGAAGTACAGTGAAGTAATGGATAGCAGCTCGGATTGACGAATCGGAGAGCTGAGTTCAAATTCCAGTCAAATACATTATATTTACTTACGTGCTAATACCCTTCTTCTACCATCAGCTATGGGTAAATCGCAGGACAGACCAAGTTCTATAGCCTTGGATGGCAACTGGTCTACCACAGAAAGAAATAGCAACCTACTGCAGGAAAAAATCTGCCTTGTCAGTCCTGTATCGAAAGATACATGATCGCCTAAGCATGTATCACATGTATGGCACATAACTGACTGACTGAGTCACAAATATATCTTTTTATCTTGATTTTATGAATTCACTGTTTTATCATCATACATCCTTGATAGTCTCAGCATCTTTCTGTAGAACCACATCTCTGTTGCCTTAAGTTTCCTTTTCATTTGTAAAGAAATTGTCCAGTATTCAATGTCATAGAGGAGGACAATTTTCTTTTTTCTAATTAAATTTTCCTGGTTTATAATACTTTAAGTTTTGGGGGGGCATCTTTTGTTGTTCTAATGTCCCCTCAGATTTCACTGTCACCTTTTCCATCTTCTAATGGAACAAAAATAAAACAAGTACAGGAACTGAGGGAAGAGGTGACAATATGGTAAGATTTGTCTGGTCACAGGCTTCTATGGATGATTTAGTTTGTTCATGACAGGTGCACTCCCAAGATGCATCAAAAGCTTTTTCTATAATCTTCCTTCATGTTACTTGCATTAATGATCACAAGATGTTCATGCTAAAAGTTGTAATAATAAGCAACAATTACAACCCCTGGCAAAGAATATGGAATTAGCACATTTAAGCAGAGTATTAAGAAACAGAAACATTTTATGAGAAACAAAGAAAAGAGTACTGAACTGTCATGTGATATCAGTCCTCTTATATGGCAGGGAATGCTGGACAATTTCCTCACAGATGAAGAAGAGATTTGATGCAAAAGAAATGTAGTTCTACAGAAGGATGCTGAGAATGCCATGGACTGAACATGCAAGTGATGACAAAGTTTTAGAGAAAATGGAAACAAACAGGACACTTACACTTAACATCAGAAAGAGACAATTGAAATTTCTAGAGCATGTAATGAGGAAAGAGGGCTTGGAAAATTTGATATCCACAGGACATATTGAATGCAAGTGGAACAGAGGAAAATAGCATGTAATTTACATAACAAGCTTATGTAAATGGATGGCAGAACAAGGTTTAGGAGAGATAGCAAAAAGGCAAAATTTACTAAGAGTTACAATGGACAGGAAATTGTGGAGAGCCATGTTCACCAACATCCTGAAGGGGCACAGCATATAGAAGATGTTCATTTAGTTTTTTTATTTAGCAGAAAATAAACTGATAACATATAAAGGTGTATCGGATAAGTTGCATATCTAGGCCTCCACTAGTGAATACTGGACAGTCTGCTTACAGATGAAAAAGAAACTTGAGGTAACAGATATGTAGTTCTACAGAAGGATGCTGAGAATTCAATGGACTAAAAATGTGAGCAATGCAAAAATTTTAAGGAAAGTGGATACAAAAATTTTATCTTATAGTAAGAATCAAAAACAGTTGAAATTTCTGGGATATGGAAAGAGGGCTTGGAGAATGTCACACTCACAGGACATATGAAAGGCAAGCAGGACAACAGCAAGAAAACTTGCATCACAGCTTTGTGGAAATGGATAGCAGAATGAAGACTGGGAGGGATGGTATAAAGCCAAACCTTAGTAAGAGCTACAAAGAACAGAAGGTTGTGGCGAGCCATGATCACCCATATCCTGAATGATCATGGCCCATAAAAGCAGAAGAATGCTTCTGCTGATATTTGTTTTCCAAATGCAAATTACAAGTTTTTTTTGTGTGTGTTATTCAACAATATTTGCCTCTACATGGCTTGGAAACATTAAACCATTAATTTAAATAATTTCATCTCCTACGTTTAAGGTATATTTCCTGTAACAAGAAGATGCCGCTATTAAATAAAAAAATGTTTTGCATCTTATCTGTGATTAGTTTATTTATTGCTAAATAAAAAACCAAGATGTACATTGACGAAGTGTGTTAATTCAAATAATTTTTACCAGTAGTTGTAGATGAAAAAAGACAAGCCAAAAATGGAAAATGAAAATATTTCTTCACAGAATTCAAATAGTTTATAGAAGCTTATTGGTTTATTCAGGTTTAAGTGAAGATATTTACTGAACTTGGTTTTACAGAGGTAATCAGACATCCAGCGGAAACATATCTATATAAGTAAATTTTGTTAGGCATATTATAATCCTTGTTATTGTACAAGTTGTAAGCAACAGCTAAAAAAAAAAAACTGCTTTTCTAACCTTTGCCTAAGATCAAAATGTGTTTTCTTTTTCTTTTAAATTAATTATTAGAATTGTTTTTTCTTCTTGGGGTATAATTATAAATATTTTTTAATTGCTGCCTTTTAAAGAAATTCTTATATATAATAATATAACTCATAACAAAAATATTGTCAACATTTTTCATAATGAACCATCAAAAAAGATAGGGAAAATTTGAGATAGCGACATAATTTTAAAAACAAAATTCTGAAACAAATTCTCACCTGTAAAAGGAAATCTGTGATTTATGTTTTCTACCACATCTCTACAAAATATACTTTGAAGCACTTTGAGATTTCTTTATTGCATCAATGTATTCAAAATCAGTTGTCATGTCAGCAGTTCTTCCCTGATACTGATAATAATTAAAGGCAGTGGAGTGAACTACTATTGAATACATGCTTATGGCCATATCACATTGAAATACTAGTTCTCATATGCTCAACAAAATTAAGCAATGTCAAGTCAGGACAGCAACTAGATGGGTGACTGCTTGGGAATAACAGGTACTGTAAGCTTGGATGTGCAGGTGGTTAACATCTCGGAATTGGAAATTGGAGAACCAAGTTCCAATTCCATTTGGATTCATTATATTCACTTCCATGCAAATACTGCTGGGGAAGATATGAATCCATCTCTTCTCTCCCAGTTATGGATTAATTAGTAGGGCTTTATCAGTAAATCATTATTATCTTGAAAAAAAATTCTTAAATATCTAAAAGTAAATATTTTCTGGCTTTAAATAATGTGCAAAATGTTGATAAGCTGTAAAGAAAAAAAAGTCAATTAATCAAACAGTTACTTTATATATATATCTTTCTTTCTTTCTCTGTTCCATGTCCTTTCAGGACATAGGCTATCATGGCTCTCCACTTCCCTCTATCCCTTGCAGTTCACAACAAGTTCCGTCCCTCTGCCATGTCCCCCAGATCACAGCCTGTCATCCACTTGCTTATGCCTGCTAGGTTTGTCATGCATTGTTTTCCCTTGTCTCTCTTTCCCTCTGTTCAACCAGTGAGTATCAGATTCTACAGGACCTCCTTTGTTATTACATGTCCCAGAAACTTCAGCTGCCTCTTCCTGATATTAATTATAAGCTTTCTCCTTGTTTACATCCACTCTAGGACCTCATCGTTGCTCACACGATCGGTCCATGATATCCTCAGCATCCTTCTGTAGAACCATGTCTCTGTCGCCTCGAGTTTCTTCTTCATCGTTGAGGAGACTGTCCAACATTCGCTGCCATAAAGGAGAACAGATAACATATAACAACTCAGTACTCTTTTCTTTGTTATCAAAGAAATCCTACTGTGACACAATACTCTGTCCAGCTTTTGAAATGAGTCCTTGGCCATCACAATACATCTCCGAATTTTAGTGTCGCACTTTCTGCACCTGCTTGATTTTAGTGTCCCCGACCTGCATTTTGGAATCATCCTTTTACTGGTGCCTATAATGGGAAGCACGGCTGAGGCAGCAGCCAGATGTGAAAACCTTAAATGCAGAAACTGTAAAATTTGACCCCCGTGCATTGGAGTCAACACATATCTTTGTCAAATATAAAGAAAAATTTCAAATAAGTGTCAATTACTATGCAACAAAAGGCTTTCCTTCCTCTTTTTGCGAACCTAGAAAAACAGTCTACGTGATCTATCAACGATGTATCTAAGTGATAGATATTTTTTATTCTATTGGCCAGTTGTCATTGAAATTTCCTACTGATGCCTGAAACCACACTGACCTGGATTTGATTCCACTTCTGAAAATATTGCTTGAGTATGACCTGTGAAAACCAACCTAAGACTTACAAATGTTATTTCAAATGTCAACATTTAAAACTAAAGAAAATATACAAAAAAAGAAAGCAAATAAATAAACTGATTCTTAAATAAAATAAAAAAGATAATTAAAATAAATTAATTAAAATATTAATTATATTTTGTGATCTCAAGGAACACTCGTCCCACTTTTGTAATGTCAATAAATACTCGTTGTCACTTTGGTAATGCTCATTGTAGTAGAGACTTGTAACCATAGTTACAATTATAGTAATGCTGTTGAACAATACTGGTGTCAGACGCCTTTGAATAACACTCACATTAATAGCACTTGCTCGATAATACTCACTTGAATAGTAACCACCAAATAGTAATCTATATAGTGATCTGAATAGTAATCTGTATAGTGATCAGTATAGAGAAATAGTATATAGTGAATAGTATAGAGAATAACAATCTGTATAGTAATAGAGGTTAGTGTAGAAATAGTGATCACTTAGACGCCATGCTAATTTCCATATATACATTTCCTTTGCCATACTTATTCAAAATGGGATCACCAGTGTTTGCTCTCTGGTGATCTGTGTTCAAACTACAGTGTCAGCAGCGACGCTTTACTTCTATATAATGAACCTCGGTGTGGTGTAATGGTTAGCAAGCTTGTCATCTCGCTAGAACAATTACAACTGAGTAGTGAGTTTGATCCTCACTGGGTGCTCCATACTTCTGGCCTTGTGCCACATCTAAGCAGCGCTTAGAAAATCTCTACTTCTATATAATGAATTATTAATTAAAATCAATATAAATAATCTAAAATAATTAGCTCTAAATAATATAACTAGAAAAAGCCAGTTTTTCCAACTTCTCCTTGCCCCCCACTCCTTGTGTTCTATATATGGAGCCTCCTCACTAAGTAGTGAAACATTGTCTGAAGATTGCTTGAAGCAGGAAACTGACAGTACCATTCAGTATTGATTTCTATGTCCAAACTCCTTTGAAAGGAGGTGGACACTGCCAGATAATGTTGGTTGCTCACTGAAATGCCACAAAGATAATTTACCAGATCCAGATATGTTGCTTGGATGATCTCTTCTGGTAATACAGATTAATGATACAATATGAGATTATTGTATTGCTTCACTTACGCTTCTAAAGTTTGATTTTGGATAAAATCATTCATGCCAGTTCTCAGCTCATTATGACTATATATTGATCCTCACACAGGGAATTCTGCACCCAGGCCTTTCTTATAGCGGTACCTCCAGGTGTATACAGAGGAGAGGACAAAAATTGCTCAACTCTGTGAGCACTTCACTTTGAGAAACCTCAGGCATCAAGTATTAACCCTGACCCTACTCCTTCTAGCGTAATGGATAAGTGCTGCCTGGTAAAGTAAACCTTTCGGGAATGATACCATTTAGCAAATGTCATAACATTATTTTCAATGTTTTTTCTTTTAGAGAAGGCTGTGTGAAAGTGAGGTCTGTTAAATGAAATACTATTACACGGTTATAAAATAAATGCCATTTTTTTTTTCAATGTTTTAACTGATTGTTAATGGCTTTTAAGTTCATTGTAAAGGTAAGTGTAACTTCAATAAGCATTACTTTGAATTTTTGCTTCAAGTTGTCAAAAGATGTCTAAATTCTTTATTCTTAAGACTTGTGCTGTTGCATTTTTACCTGTCTGTGTTGTCCTGTTCTGGGAAAAAATAAGAAATTTCCATTGATATAAAGATGCTGAAAATGATTACTTATAGATAGCACCATTTTGGTTTCAATTGAATACTCTGCAGTATAGACCAAGCTGATTGATACCCCACCAAACTCACAATAAAATAAAAATGCATCATTAAACAACTCAGATTCTACTATACATTTATATTAGTTAGGAAATAATACTAAGTGCTAGTTAGTTCATAATGCAAATGCTAGGTATTGATATTATCTGGTGGTTTGAAATATATATATATATATATATATATATGTTATAAAATTACTTATTTAAAAATATGGTTCCATCACTACACAGGAATTACCATATTTCAAGAACAGAAGCTAAAAACTTCAAATTCAAATATATAATTGAATTAAAATCCCTAGTTCTGTTTGATTTTCAAGCAAATTTAGGGATCCAAAATTCAATTGAAAATGAAACAGATGAAAACGGTAATTCCTGTGTAGCAATGAACCATATTTTTAAATAAGTAAATTTATAATATTTATGCTCTGTAGATTTGCATTGAGCACTGTTTGTAAAAATAAAAATATTAATGAGAATATCAGATTATATATCTTACTGTTCTTTCTCTTCATTATAATATATATATATATATATATATGTGTGTGTGTTTGTATGTGTATCAACAAAAGGTAATGTAAATTCATAAAGACATATTAGTATATCCAATAGGGCAGATCAGTTTTGAAACTGTGGTATTGCTCTCGATTTGAAAGTTGGGGTTTGACATGGTAAATAATGGCACAAAATATTTTTTTCAAAATCTTTATCATTAAAGATTAAGTTTAGGTTCAAAATTGTAGCATTGGAATTTCATTCTGATGATTAATGAAAGCCTTATAGCACAGTCTTATAAAATTTATAATTTACTAAAGCTTTCAGTCAGTTATGTGCCCTGCGTGATACACACTTAGGCGATCATGTATCTTTCAATACATGACTGACGAGGCAGATTTTTTTCCTGCAGTAGGTTGCCATTTCTTTCTGCAGTAAACCAGTTGCCATCCAAAGCTATAGAACCCGGTTTGTCCTGCTATTTATCCATAGCTGGGGGGAGAAGAAGAGGATTCATACTTTTCCCAAGGGTATTAGCATGTAAGTAAATGTAATGGATTTGACTGGAATTTAAACTTGGCTCTCCAATTCCTCAATCCAAGTCGCTATTCATTACTCCACCATGCCTTCACTGAAGCACATCATTACTAAATTATTCTGCCATCAAATAAGACCCTCATTTATTTCAAAGGGAAATTATATGGAACAATTTAACTATACTATGATGTGATATATAATACAGTACAGTAGTTTTAGTGTGATTTTCAATAAACAAAGCAAATTTAAAATATTTTGTCCTATAATTTATGCCCAGCAGTATTATAGTGTTATATACACTTATATCTATTTTTGTTTTTATTAATCAAATGGTGTAAGATCTTATTTATTGATTAGGCTTTTTTTGTATTCTTTTACAATTTTTTTTACACAGTTTTTACTTATCAAATACAGTAAAAAAAATTGCATATTTTGCTTGTGGTGAGTGATAATTAAAATTCTGGTTTGAATATATTTCCATTCATTGTATCTAATACAAAAATATCAACTTTATTTGGATTTATTCTTGAAATAATACAATTTTGAAGTCACTTTATAAGCAAAAAGCTGTAGAAAATTGGGTATTTCTCTACCCTTTTTTTTCAGACAATTTTTAAAACTAAGTGCTCAAAAATTGGTAAAAGCTGATTCTAATGTTTGATGTCAATACTTATCACATCAAAGCCAAGCTTTCACATTGAGTGCAATATTCATTTTCTAAAGAACATGAAAAAATACAACGTGACTGAATGTCCAATGAAATAATCATTTTGTTTTATTTATGGATACATGGTTAGGTTAATGACTTTGAAAGATAAATCAGTAAGAGAAACTGCAAGTTTGTTGCATTCACTTTCACACAAATACTCTCAAGAAATTTATAAATCCAACCATTCTCACTTCCAGCTATGTGCTAAATATCAGATCAAACTGGATTCTCTTGATTTGGTAGGTAACTTTTCTAGAAAATCAACTCTAAATTCAAAACCAGCCTGAAGAGGGATGGTCTTTGTGAGGCTGTGATGCCTTTGACACACCACTGTAGTTATAGCTGCAGTACACCCTATGACTCTAATGGGTTATAGGACAAGACATGGTTAGCCAGCCTTAATAGAGTTCAAGAACATCCATATGGCCTTGCGGGTGATGAACTATTTTCCATCCTACAACTTCTTTCTCGCAGATGAAATCTTGCAAGCCTCTCACTAATCTATCTCTATTTCCAAGGTAAATATTTTGATAATCTATATTCCTTTGTTATACTAGTTCAGAACTTTTCATTTAAAATGCACCATACCATGTGTTCAGGGCTGAATCATCCTCATTCCCTTCATATGATATTGTTAAGAAGAAAGTTCAATTTGCACTGCTTCTTCCCAAGATCCAACACTTTGTGAAACAGACCATCGAGAGGATGCTTCCCTGATCACTACAATATTAACCTCTTCAAGTCTCAACTATTATCTACTTTCAACAACTTAATTTAGTACCCTCTATGCTGAGTGGCTCTTGGGCCTTGTATTGGGTGAAAAACATTTACACAAAGGTTATGGGCATACACAGCAGCTGAAGTGTGAATTATAGTATAATCATATTGTTTCTTTTGCACTTATAACATATATAAAGTATCATCAAACAGTCATTTGAAAATCTAGCATCTCTATTACTCATCACATGGAACCCTCCCTGCCTCCCATTAGAATGTCCGATGCTCAACTCCACAAGAGCACCTCTTTGCAACTGCTTGGTCTCACACTGGCTGCTGACCTGAGATGGAACAAATACATTGAATCAATAGCTTCATTCACCGCAAGGAAATTTGGTTCTCTGTGTCACACCAGAAATTTTTTCTTGCCTGACTCCATCCTTCAAATTTATACCATTCACCCTTGCATGGAGTATTGCTGCCATTTATGGTCTGGTGCTCCCACTGTTCGCCTTAAGGTGCTTGACAAAACCCAGAGACAGATATGCAATGCAATTGGACCTGATCTGGCATCTCGTCTACAGATGTGCTGTCGCCTTCCTCTATCTTTTCTACAAATACTTTCATGGTAACTGCTCTGACATGGTACTACAGATACCCCAGTATTATGTGACTGTTGATCAGAGCAGCCTCTCTAAGTGCTATCAAAGTGTTTAGGCTCCTAACAACCAGTTGGAAGCAGCAGACAGCAAACTGCCAACCCGGTACTCTCACAATGGAAAATCACAGCCACTGGCTAGTCTGATCACCATGAAATAGAGACAGTTAAATCCTTGTGGTCCTAGTAGAAAAAAGAGAATCAGTAAACCATATCCTGATAATGGAACAAGGGATGATCCTCTACTCCTGTTCAATAGGAATAGAAGGAGTATGAACTGGACAATAGGTAATCCTACCTACTCTTATTAACCTATAAAAAAATGCATGTGAAATAGAAAAGAATTCATATTAAGTTATGACTGAGTATAAGTTCTGATGTCTACTATCATCTAAAACACAGGATGGTAAAACTTAATGCATTCCTGTAGCGTCAATTTTTCAACATTGATAAGCAACATTCTAAGGTAAGCACATTCTAAATTAAACAAGTTGGGAGGAGAGACTGAAGTAAGAAGTTTGATAATTAATAACAATGGGGAGAACAAAATACACACAGTACAAAGAAGGATAGGTGAAAATATCACAGTCTAAAGCCATAAAGAACAAAAAATAAAATGAAATTCAAAGAATGACGTAGACATTTAAACATCTATAACAACAAAATGGCACAAGGCAATGTAATTTACATACAGACTCCACAAATGCTTATTCCAATCTTTGACTTTTTTTATGGACACTACAGATAAACTTATTTTCAATGGTGATTTGGAGAAAAATTATGGCTGCTCTGAAAGCAGGTCTTGGATTTCTTCAGCCGTTCTGAATTGAGATAGGTGAGCTAATGGGTGAGTGGGTAAGGTCCAGACCCAAATATCTCACTTCAGATGGGTAGTGGAGGAGGTAGGTGGTGGTGTGGAGAGGGTGGAATCATGCACTAGCTATTTGTGGTACCAGGGTGAATGTGCAGTCTGCCACTTATTTTCTTCTTTTCCATTTTTCAGGTTTTACTTCTTTTTTTTTTTTTGGCCTCTACCAAGGAATTAAGAGTCATTCACCAGTCACCAAAATAACAAGTCATTCACAAACAAATGCCAAATTTCAAATAACACCCATATATATATATATATATATATATATATATACATATAATTATCAAACATTAATTATATATATATACATATATATATATATATATACATATATACATATAAATATATATATATATATATATATATATATATATATATATATATATATATATACATATATATATATATATATATATATATATATATATATATATATATATATATATATATATATATATATATATATATATATATATATATATATATATATATATATATATATATATATATATATATATATATATATAGTATATATATATACATATATATATATATATATGTGCATGTGTGGACACAGTTTAATGATTCCAAATTAAAATTTAAATCCAGCATAAACAGTTCTGTTCAGGAGGAATGGTGGTGGCTAAAGTAAGATGTTTGATAATTAATAGCAATGGCGAGAACAAAATACGCACAACACAATGAAGGATGGGTGAAACCATCATAGTCTAAAGCAACAATGGTCCTGATTTGGCATCTCATCTGCAGTTGCTCTCTCATAGACATGTCATCGCCTCCCTCTGTCTTTTCTACAAATATTTTCATGGTAACTGCCCTGACAAGCTATTTTGTTAGTTCTCAGACTGCATGAATTTAAGCGTGCTACTAGGCTGGCATCACGGTCACACTCTTTCACTATGGAGACGATTAGATGTGGCCGTCTCTTCTACTCCAATAGCTTCATGTCTTGCACTTCCCATCTGTGGAATTCCCTTCCCATTACTTGTTTCTCTGATAGCTATAATCTCAAACTATTCAAATGTAATGTTGATCGACATCTCCAGATGCTCTGACCTATTCTCTGTCCTTCTCTTCATCCTTTCCTCCATCACACCTCTTTACTCTCACTCAAACTCTGTAAACCCTTGCATGCTAGTGGCATCCCACCTTGCTTGGGGTGAAATGCTTAAAAAAAAAAAAAAAAAAAAAAAAAAAAAAAGGTAAAAAAAATAAAATAAAATTCCATGAATGACACAGATATTTAAACATCTACAACAGCAAGATGGCGCAAGGTAACGCAATTTACATACGGAATCTAAAAATGTTTCACCCCAATCTTTAAATTTGACTTTTGGTTTTAGGGACACTACAGACAAACTCATTTTCAATGGTGGTTTGATAATTTCTCGAAATAACTTACATAAAATTTATAATATTAATTTGTTGATTTGTACCTTTTAATGTGCTTAGTTTTCACAATTTCTGTTAGAATAAAAATTATTTCTAAAGTAGATGAAAGGATGATCCTAATTTGAACAAGAACAGGCACACATATATATATATATATATACATATAGTTTCTATAAACCTGTTTTTTATATACAGAATGCGATGGATAAATTGTCATCCAAATTATGCAAGAATGAAAATAACACAGACGTCTCATTTTAACAGATATATTAACCAAAATTATACAAAAATATCTTGAAATAGTAAAGAGTAAATTTATTTATTAAAATCGCCATTGACTTCAACCATGGCTCACTGATGACTTCGGAATCTCCTGCAACTCTTCTGGACAGTCTCCTTGTCTAACTTGGTGAATGCTGCTATACAAATATTCAACAAAAATAAAACAGGATCTAATACTGACAGAAATATACAACATAAATAAGATAGGATTTAATATTGGCAGAAACATCTTAAACATATTTAATAACTAATCCTCCAAATAATAAATACCAACCACACTCCCAATTGCTAATGAACTAATCCAGCAACACTGCCTGAATACCCCAAAATATTATCTATAAAAAATAAAAATAAACGGCAATCTACTTCTAACTAAAATATACAGCCATGATGACGGTTGACAACAACTGAAAGCGCTCAGCAAAAATTCAAAGACTGGGGTCTTTTTTCAACAACTTAGACCCAAATATAAATAAACTTGTGAGAAAGCAAGAAAAAACTGAAAGAAAGATTATTAAATGGAAAAGTTCTGTAGTCTTTAATAACACATGTCTCTCTCTCTCTCTATATATATATATATATAGAGAGAGAGAGAGAGAGAGCGAGATAGAATATCATTAGATATTTTTTTATAATTTTCTCTCTCTAATGTGGCACATTCTTTAGTAGATATATTACATACTAGCAGTAGAGCCCGGCGTTGCCCAGGGATGTAACAGTAAGAGATAGATCAAGTATCGACCATCATAAAGACTGAAAAATAAAATTGACAAAGATTATTGTTTAAAGTTGACGGACACATGTCTTAATTAGTTTTATTTTTTTTTTTTTGTTTTTTTTTTTTTTACGAATTGGTCAAACCCAAACTCAAACAAAAACATTGTTTTCAATCGTTATGAGTCTACTGATTGAATAGAATTTTATTATAATCAATTGTCTTGTAAATGGAATTTTTAAAGCATTCTGAATGTAAAAATAACAAAAAAAGTGTGCAAGACAAGAGGAAACACTACCTGCCAAAAAAAAGTTTTGTTGAAATCGGTTGAAAAATGTAGGAAATCCGATCCCATATATAAACGAACACACACACACGCACAAACAACCAACCCGGGTTTTATAATAAGTATAACGCGATAACTCGATATTAATAAGTATAACTCGATATGAGTTGTCCCCCTTTCATTAATGCCTCTTAATCACTAGTTTTCAAATTGATTTCATTCAAAAACAATTGTGTTTTTCCAATTTTTGGCACTATCAAAACCATATTCAAAGGTAATTTTATGTAGTCCTGTGAAGTTTTGTTGAAAAGGATTTGAAAAATGTAAAATCCGATCCAATATATAAACGTACACACACACACACACACACAATCTGCATTTTTTAATAAGTAAGATACTTTGCTTGCATCCTAAAACTGGACCACCCTCTAAACCAGTTACTGTCGGTATTTTTCATAAGGATAAGGTATTATAACATCTAACTTAGAAAAATTGTTTATATAAGTATGTGCTGAAAACTTTGCCATCATTTGTTGGTTCATACAAATTTCATTGGGAATGCATAAATTTGCTTGATAAAATCTGATTTAGAGTAGTATAGAAAATTTATTTTATATATGAATATGCATGCATGCACAGAGACACATGTAATACACATACACATGTAATACACATGTAATACAGGCATAAAACATATTGAGAACTCAAGGTTCAGTTTAAACTTGTAATTTTATAAAACTGCTTAAAAAATTTTTGAACATTTTTATTTTCAAAATCTGATTTAATCTGGCAAACACGCACACATATACACACTCACATTCATATATAAACAAATATGCACATACACAGATACATTTCACACATAAGAAAAGTTTAATATGTGTTTTTAATTTATTTTTTTAAATTGATACTTTGTCCTGATGAGATAGATATGCAGATGGAATTCTTGCATTTTGTCACACTTCCAACCCCGATGAACATCATCTGTTCCTTCTGTGCTGAGTTCCTGTTTAATATGAAATTTTTCCTTTTTCCTCAAGAAAAGGACTTTTTTCTTTAGTTCTTTAAAAAATCTCATCCTCTTTGGAAGATACCATTCAATCATTTTTCCTATCAGAACTCTTGCGAGCCTCTTACTCGTAACAAATTTCACCACTTCCACGAGTCTTTCATGTCACTTCATGCGCTTGAATTCAATCTGAACACTGATGAGCATAAACATGAAGATATCATTAATAAACAACATTAATAAAAAGAATGACATGAGGAAAACATTTTTGCAACATATTTTGTTCCCTCATGGAAAAGGTAGAAATTTATTGGGAAAAACCTATAGTTAAATACATAGAAAAAGCTGTTAAGAAAAAAATCATATTATGAATTCCAATTTAAATTTGAGAATATATTCAAAAATTTCACAACATTATGGTTAAGAGAGGAAATTATGGAGGATACTAAGTGATATAATTTTGACATCTTTCTAAACAAAAATGAATTAATATTGTTATCGTTTTTTTTTAATGCAATGAGTTAACCATTTTCCTTTAATTTTTCAATGCTTTTATGGTTGTACATAAATATATTGGCTTAAGAAAGGAGCATTTTCCCTAAGAAAAGAGATATTTGAAAAAATCCAAGGTGTATGTTTGGGCTAGTATTTATTAATGCCTTTTCAAGAATATTTTGTCTTCATTAATTTCTCCCTTAAGAAGGACAGAATTTTTATTAGATTAAAATTGTAGTTGAAATTATCTAATTTGTATAAACAATGCATACAATAAATTATTATACAGATCCTTTTGTTTTCATGAGTACATATTTTTAAAGACTCTGAAAGTTTCAACTGTATTTTTAACTAGCTTAAAAGCCACCCTATTGGGCAGCACTTAAGCTGGCTCTTGTGAAGGGCTCTTGATAGATCCTTCATCAAATTAGGTAGGGAGAAGTAGATGTGATAAGTAACAATAAACTACAGAAGAACTCAAAATTGATTGCTGCATTTAAGTGTTTTATTAATATTTAAGCTTACCTTTTAAAAGTTCAAAAATAATTCTTCTGCCACCACTTAATTTAAAGACAATTTGATGTACATAGGTCCTTACTTTCTGTACAAGCAATTATTTTTATTTCATAGGGGACTGTTGTTGAATTTTGCAATTAATTTTGTTTATTTACAAATTTAATTCCAAGTTATAAAAATTGTTGTCATACAAAAATATTTGTTGCAAAAATCATGTAAAAATATCATCGAAAACAATTACAGTAATGAAAACTTGGTAATCCAAAATTTTACCATTGCAGGTCCAGATCTGTCCTGGAATGTTTGTAAATTGCTCACACCATCAGCCTGATGGTATATGCTGGGTTTCAGCCTCTTGGAGTAAAGTTGAAAAAGTGTAACACAGTGACACACTGACA
The DNA here is from genome assembly GCA_903632075.3 of Acanthosepion pharaonis. Lineage (NCBI taxonomy): Eukaryota > Metazoa > Mollusca > Cephalopoda > Sepiida > Sepiidae > Acanthosepion > Acanthosepion pharaonis. The sequence goes on from CAHIKZ030002976.1 coordinate 156,007, forward strand.
GATCCTCAGAATTATTGCTTTTATGGTTATTATTGGTTCTGATTGCAATAATTGCAGATGTTGTAATTAATTTAATATTAAGATTGCATGTATTATTTTGCCTGTACCATTCCAGTAAGTACCGGACTCCTTCTACAACCCTTTACCTTTGAAGTAATGGAGTACTGCTGCCATATATGGATAGGAGATACCCAGTCTTCACTTTTCAGTCTCGATAGTCCAAAAGTATCTCTGCATCCTTGTTGGTGATGTGTTATTTTTCACCTTACAACCCCTTTCGCACAAACGTAAATTTGCAAATCACTCATTGCTCTGTCACTATTTCCATGGAAAGTGTTCACACAAACTACATTGCATAGCTCCACCTGTTCTGACCTTCATGACTAAGACACACACACACACACACACACACATATATATATATATATATATATATATATATATATATATATATATACTCATCAGCAGATAAATGCATATAGAAATATATTTGTGTCTGTGCTGTGCCAGGAAATTTTTCTCCCCGGATTCAATCCTTCAGATCTACAAATCAACAATTTGCCCTTGCATTGAGTATTGCTGCCATATATGGTCTGGATATGCAATATAATTGGCCCTGTTCTGGCATCTCGTCTACAGCTGCTCTCTCACAGACGTGCCGTCGCCTCTCTCTGTCTTTTTTACAAATACTTTCATGGTAATTGCTCAGAGGAGCTGCATTTGCTGGTTCCCAGACTTCATGAATTCAAGCACCCTATGAAGCTGGCATCCCACTCTTACCCTTTCACTGTTGAAACTATTAAATGTAGCCATCTCTTTTACTCCAATAGCTTCATATCTCACACCTCTCGCCTGTAGAACTCCCTTCCCTATTCCAACTATTCAAATGTAATGTCAATCGACATATCCAGTTGCCTTGATCTATCCACTATCATTCTCCTCATCCTTTCCTCTATCACTCCTATCTGATCTTGCTCCAAAACTTTCTGTAACCCCTTGTGTCCTAGTGGCTTTTCGTCTTGCTTGGGGTGAAACGCTTAAAAAAGAAAATACTAACTCTCTCTCTCTCACACACACACACATTTTATATATATATATATATATATAAAAGAAATGGACAAGGTCCGACAATTTATTTATAAAGACATTTTTTATATTTAACGTTTTTTTTAGATACAATGTTAAATGATAAACAGTATTAAATTATTATTGTTATTTAATACTGTTTATCATAAACAGAGCATTTACTTAAAATACTTGTATCTATAAAAAACAACGTTAAATATAAAAATATCTTTTATATATATATATATATATGCATGTTACTTATTGGCAAGTGTTCAATATCAGTGATAAAGCTAACATATTCAGTTGTATAAATATGAGTTTGTCTAATGATTGCAAAATCATGAAACTCACATACATTATAGCAAACTACCTTCATTCTCTTTATATTCCAAGTTACCCTTGAGCAGTTTCTTCTCATAAACTACTGATTTGTGGAACCATCTCCTCAGAGGATGCTTCCCTGATCACTACAATCTTCACCTGTTCACTTAATATAACTTCTGGTATTTGCTAAGGTCATTATGGAGTAATGGATAGCAGCTCAGATTGAGAAATTGGAGAGCGGAGTTCAAATTCTATTTGAATCCATTACATTCACTTACATGTTAATACCCTTAGGAAAGGTATGAATCCTCTTCTTCTCCCACCACCTATGGGTAAATAGTAGGACAGACAGGGTTCTATAGCCTTGGAAAGCAACTGATGTACCACAGAAAGAAATGGCAACCTACTGTGTGAAAAATACTTCATCAGTCATGTATCGAAAGATACATGATTGCCTAAGCGTGTACCGCACATGGCACATAAATGACTGACTGAATGTATCATCTAATGTAAGACCCCAGAACTTTTAAACTAGTTTGCCTGACATTTTCATTGTTATTCTAATGTTTTTGTTGTTTCTGACAAAGTCTTTGTTGATGCTGAATTTTTCAAGTACAACTTGAAAATATGTTTAAATATAGGTCAGAGCTTATCTTTCTGAAAAATCAATATGTTCCTTTGCTTATTCTTCATTAATATAAGATTTTCAAGTACAATATTCTGTAAGAAATAAGAAACACACCATAAACAATATGATAGATATATACATTTAAGGCATACGCTGCCAAAAATAAGCACACACACACACACACACATAATCCAGATGTGTTCAAGTACATTTATGTTTGTATATATGATCATAGATTAATATTTGTGCTCTTACTGTGAAAAAAAGATCAATAATTTCATCCAGGAATTTGAGGAAATTTCTCTCCATCTCCTCCTCTACATTCTCTTTATTCAATTTAATTACCTTTTTAATTATTGAATTATTTTCTGTAATAAGATTGTATTAAAGAGGAGGATTCTATTTGTTATCGAAAATCATATAATCTAAGATTGAAAGTTTCTCTTCCTTCTTTTTTCTGCTGACTGCGTTTTGGCTTTTTTTTTTTTCTTCTAATTTTATTTTTAATTTAAAACTTTTTTTTTTCTCTCTATCCTTTTTTTGGTATCATCTTTATTTTTCTCTTTGAATTCATTTCTTCACACTTGGACTTTTTGAGTATTATTTTCATTTTCTTTTTTTCTTTCATGCAATTAA
>CAHIKZ030002977.1:0-40000 GCA_903632075.3 Acanthosepion pharaonis
CCAAGTATGAAACTAACAATTAACATGCAGTGTTTTCCTCATTTCCAGACACACACATATAAGTGAACATTGAAGTCAACACTCAGAGGCTGTTTCATGCTAAACACAATCATCAGGCCTGATTGCATTTAGCATGAAACAGTGTCACCTGAGTGTTGACTTCAATGTTCACGTTCTTTTTACATATGCTCTATCTCTATTATTGAGCACTTTATCCAATAAATATAGCACACCTTAAAACTATATATATATATATATATATATATATATATATATATATATATATATAAAATGGGCATGTGGCCAAGTGGTTAGAAAGTTTGCTTTCTGACTGAGACCCAGGTTCAAATTTCACCACGGTTGATTTGGCAGGATGCAGATTTCCTGATGTTATCAGTCTGGAGGGGGCGATCCCAGCATGCAGCACCTGAAAACAATGCCACAGGTTGGCCCAAGCCTTGCGAGTGAAACTGGATAAACAGAACACTTGGGGGCCGTCGATAGCTGTGCTAGCATGAAGTCACAAGTCATCGTGGCCGAGACTTTGAGTGTGCTGGCCTTATTCAGACTGTTGATCATGCTAGATAACACGCTCTCACCCAGAAACTGCAACTAGGGTCTGTTCAGCGTAGTTGCAGGTGGGCTCTGTGAGTGTTGAACAAACACAAATGTGCCTGAGCGAGCGTCTGCAATAGGGATTTGCTAGCTGCCCTAATAGACGGATATCCTCGAATACGAAGGCCAGCTATTTTATATATATATATATATATATTCTCAACATAACAGCAGCAATGGATTTGCAGTGCCCACTGTTGATTTCCATAGCATACCTTCCATATACAGGAAGCATTAAAATAATCTGCTGAAAAGTTTTTGACTCAGCCCACTTCCTGAACATCAGAATTTTGTGCAAATGGATTTCTTCCTCTTACAACAAAATACTCATCAGTTGATGATCCTGTATTCATGGTTTCAGAACCATCATCATTATGACCAACCCTGGGTGTTATTGCTAGCTCATAATACCACCAGGCTTTGTACCAATTACTCTCACAGAGAACCAACAATCTCTGCCTTAATCTTGGAGGCTTTCTTCTTTTATGTCAACCAGAGATCAGTCAGATTATATCATGGCTGAAGTGGGAAAGACACTTTGACATCTGACTACAACAGAAGTGTTAGTCATAAAACCAATATTTCTACCCACTCCTTCACAACATAGCCAAAAAGAAACATTCTAGTCACTACAGTATTTCCTCAATTATCCAGAATTTGATTATTCAGATATGAAATAAAGAGAAAAAAAATTAAAATCATCTGAATATTTTTAATTATCTGAACTAAACACATTCTAATATTTAATCTCTGACAGACATTGTAAGAATTTAAAAAAAAAATACTCAATTTTTGATAAAATTGCTGCTAAAATCAGACCAATTCTCTTGTTATTTTTATACAAAGAACATATATTTGGATTATCACAGCTTAACTACACCAGAAATTATTGCTTGTGCCACTCTTAGATGCATGTGCACCATGCTTCAATGGGAAATACAATGTCTTTTTGCTTGCCCAATATGTAGCAAAATCATTACCCTTATAAATATATCTACTTTAATTCAACTTTGAGAGTTAGTGGCTGAAAAATGTGAAGTTAGCCAGAAACAGACAAAATTGAGGCAATTTTTCATCAAATTGAACTGGAGAAAACCTTGAACAAAATGTTATAACATTAAATGTGATTTGATTTTATAAATGTTAAATTTCATTTTGCCATTTTTTTTTTTTTTTTAAATAATCTAAATATTCAATTATACAGAATTTTGAATTATTCAAACATTTTCACACCCTGTCTCAAGGTGTTTAGATAATTTTTTTTCTTTTAATCAATTCACCCCAAGCAAGATGATAATATCACTAAGAAACAAAAGGGTTACTGGGAGTGAAAGAGAAAGAGAATAAGATTTTAGAAGGAACTGGAAACCCAATCCTAAACAGGAAACAAGGAATAAACTTCTACACCAGTTAACCTATCTACTATTGAAGGAAAAAAAACCCCAAAAAAAACAAAGTAAACAATTTCAGAGATTAGGCAGAAACATTAGAAATATAGAGTTAAAATAGACATTTATGAATGTCTGTTGAGAAATACATTTACTGTATATCTTCAAATATATATATATATAAAGTTGTCAAAATTATTTTTCTGATGATGGCAGTCAATCACTGAAACATGTGAAAGTAGAAATTTTATAAATTGTTTTATATATATATTTACCATATGTATATCTAGCTATTGTATCAAAAGTAAATAAAGTTCACAATACTTAGAGTGTGACTCAGTTTTGTGATTCCTTTTTTGTCAGGACCCACACAAAAATGATTTTATTAATAAGTTTTATATTAATCAAATCTATAATACATTCTGTAATAATTAAGTCATTCTTGTTTTGGATTCTGACAAGTGAGGAATCAAGAAATTCTCAGTTGACCTCCAATAAGTATTGTGAATTTTTATTACTTCTGATACAATATTTATTGCTCTAGATAACTATTATGCTGTTAAAATGGCTGCCAGATGTAACCGTAAGTTCTATATTAACAGTTTCTTTTCTCACACTTCTCATTTGTGGAAATCTTTTCTGTCTTAAGTTTCTTTTATTCTCTCTCCTTAATAAGGTTTTCTTTTTCTCATATTCTCTAACACTCAGTAACCTGTATCATTATGGCCTTGCTTGTGGTGAAATAAAAAGAAAAGAAATTATTAACAGAAATTTTATTCACCTTGATATACACTGAATTATATAATTTCATGCATATCAATAGGTGGCATTACTATTATTTTATCTTATATATACACAAATGATCATATCCATACCATATCACTATTTCTGAACAAGTGTGTGTGTGTAGATTATTATTATTATTTTCTTTTTCAGAGCTGAATTCTGGGATTTGTCAGATGGTATTGATCATGTGCATGGTTTTCCTCATTGGCGCTTTACTGAGACAGTGAGTCATATGACTGTACCTATGTTACCAATTGCTTCAGCATCTGTTTGGCTTCTCGTACTGCTAATGGTTGCCCTTGGAGGACGTGTCTTTGGATGGGTCAGTGATACCTTTTTCTCAGTTCATTTCTATATAAAAAAAAAAATTTAATGTGTGAAACCAATTTTTCCATAATTTTTGTCTTGATTTCTGTCCAAGAGCATTAGTAAATAATTTAAACAACAGACCTCAAGTCGGTTGTTAAATGGGGCAAAAGATGACTTGTTGATTTTAACACCTACCAAAACCAAACTTCTCTCCATTAATCATTTGAGTGACCTCTCTCTCTGCCTTCCATCGGCATGGCTGATATTAACCTCCAGGAAAGTGACTTGTTGCACCTTCCCAGGCTCACATTCTCTGCTGATATGAATTGGAAATACTATATTGAATTCATTGCTAGGTCAGCTGCTAAAAAAGTCAGTTCAATATGTTGGGCGAGACAATTTTTAGCTCCAGGACCTATCTTACACATCTATAAGTCTACCATTCATCCATGCTTAGAATGTTGCTTCCATATATGGTCTGGTGCTCCTGTTATTTACCTTGAGTTCCTTGATAAAATTCAAAGAAGAATCAGCAATATTACTGATCCTGATCTGGCAACTCAGCTCCAGTCACTTTCTCACTACCATATGGTTGCTTCTCTATGTCTTTTCCCTAAATACTTTCATGGCAAGTGTTCAGATGAGCTCTTAACTATGGTACCTAGACATTATGTATTCAAGCACAGTACCAGACTGGTGTCAAGATATCAATTTATAGTTGAGCTGGCTAGATGTAGCCATAAATGCTATGCTAACAGTTTCTTTTCTCACACTTATCGCTTGGGGAACTCCCTTCCAGATACATGCTTTCCAGCCAACTTTAATCTGTAAATATTTAAATGCAATGTCAATTGCTATCTTCTGCCCTCCTGATTAATCTTTTCTCTTCCCACTCATTATTAATGTTTCTGTTTCTAATTCTTCCGCACCCAGTAACCTCTTGTGTCTAAGTGTCATTACTACCTTGCATGGGGCGAAACGGATTAAAAACAGAAAACAAACAATTTTTCATTAATACAAATCTTGCAATAATTTATCACATATACAGAAGGTTATATACATTATACTTACTTTACACAGAATTTCCTCTATTAACCCCCCAAATTATAGGATCTACTTTCAGGAAATCCATTTCCTCTTGTACTAAGATATTGAGGGTTATTTACTTTTTACATGAAAAAAAAAAAAAATCAGTCTTCAGGCTGATTATCTTTTCTTGTTTATTAAATTCTTATATTTTCCTTATTAATGTACTTACTACCATATGATGCAAATCTTGTGATATGTTATCTAATGTTATCTGATGCACGTGTCTTTCTTCTACTGTGTTATTTAAGGTCATGTGAATTGTTCTGGCAACAGTCTAGACCTAGTTTCTGCCTTGTGGCACCAAGAAGACATGCTTATTTTCTTCTGCTGTATGGGTTTTGATTGGAGTAAGAAGTGGGATTCCAACATGCAACTTTTACCATTAAGTTTTTTTTTTTTTTTTTTCTCTAAAGAATAAAATTTTCTTGGTTATATTTTTGTTTACCTTGGTTTGTAAAACTTTTTTTTTTTTTTTTTTTTTTTTTGGTAAAACCAGAATGTACAATGCATCACATGATCATATGGAGAAAAACAAGACCATACTTGAGGATCCACATTTGTACCATTCTTTACAATTCAATTTTACTCATCAATATAACGTAAATAATCTTAGATTTACCATCAAAGATCTCTATATAACTCCAATACAGATGTCATTATGTATATGTTTTTATGTTACTGTTAATCTTGAATCTTCAGTAGATATTTTCCCTAATGTTGTTATTTAATTGACTAAATCTCAAAAGCTGCTAGTATTGAGTAGTGCATTTACAGCCTTGCCATTTATTCTAGCCAGGTAGAACATTTTTTGACAAATTAAGGGGTATGGTTACCAATGCATTGCAGGTAGTTGCTGAAGAACTAGACCCAGAAGACTTGGGTTTAGACCTACAGACTTTCGCATAGTGTCCAACCTTATTGCAGGACTTGTATATAGCCTCCCTGGCTGGGCATTATGTACGAGGGTGTTTTCTGAACCCACAGAAGAAACTTAGCTCTTAAAGTGGCCACAATGTTTTGGTCAGAAAAGGTACTGTTAGTAATAGTATAATAGGCAGTTGCATTAATAGTGTAGTCAAACTTTGTATAAATGTCAGGCTCTTTTTTAGCTAACCTCTAAGTAACATGCCTCTAAGGTTTTGTTCTCTAATAGACCATGACATATGTAGCTGGAATATGCTCCATTAATAAACGTGTCTGTAAGGTGTTCATTTTTTTTTTTTCACACCTCAGCAGTATGAGACTGAAAATTGCAGTCCTGTGACAAGGTACTAATCCAGGCTTTCGTTTGGATCTTGTTTGCCGTTGGAGAGTAAATGTTGTGCAATTACTCCATTCTAGGCTTATTGTAAAGTTTTCTGAGCATTTCCACAGCTGTCTCATAAGAGGCTGATTCTTTAACATGTTTGTAAATCACTGGGGACAGAAAGTTAATAAGTACATACAATCTGGTTGTAACTTCAGAATCGATAATGCCAATAAAGTCACTGAAAGTTTTAAACCAATGGTGCCATTGGTCTGCAGCGTCACTCGCATTATGGTCTGCCTCAAAACAGGCTTTTAGATATCTTTCCATAGCTCACAATTTATTCAATGTAAACTAAAAAGTGTTTAGTTTTATTCATCACTAGCAACTGTACCCAGCTAGTCAGTCAGAAAAAGTGTTCAATTAGAATGGAGCAAAAACAGCATCATGTTTAGATGTCACAGTCTATCTTCTTCAATTACTTTAAAGTACTTTCATTAAAAAAGATTTTGAATTAATGCATTTACTAATAAAAACAGAAGTAGTTTGTATTTATTCAATTGAAGTTAGCCGAGGACATGAAGGAGTAAAACAGTTCACTCAATACTTGGCCTAAGTGCCACTCAAGGTAGAGGGTTAGTGAATGGGGGATATTGTAAGAGTGTACAAGGAAGGTGCAAGTGTTGCATATTATAAGGATATGTAAGATAGATAAAAGTTGAGTGATCAGGAAGCATCCCCTTGCGAGTTCATTCTACATTGCAACAGTTGTGGGAAAGAAGCTGTCTGTGGAATGCCATCCTTACTAATGGAATATGAAGGGAATGAGGATGAGTTTTATATGGCATGGTGGGTCCTAGCTGTGAAGATCTGGACTGGTAGAGTTGAACTCAGTCGAGGCTAGAAAGTAAAGATTGGGCAGGTCTGTCTGATATGTAGCAGCTCTACTTTGTTTTTGATCTGATCTGTCTCTCATAGAGCATGGCAGGAGGTGTTGGTACTTTCTGGTGTGATACAAGGAGCCAATCATTTTTAAAACATCTTTAGCAATGGATCATACCACTTAAAGGCGGCTGTGACTTCATATATGTTCCAGGCAAGGAGCCTCATTGAGAGTACAACAGTTCATTACTGGGAAAACTCAGGGTTTTCTCTGTGATGAAACATTACTAGCTTGGATTTAGAGGTTCTGAATGTTACAGGCCATATCTATCCCCGTTGAGTTGTGCAAGTTTTATGCCAAAGAGTATAAAGATTGAAAATGTGATTATGAGGATAGAAATTCAATGTTTTTTTGTTTTTTTTTTCTTATTTGATTTAAAAAAAGTTTAAAAAATGAAATTTTTTTTTTTTTAATCCAATCTCTTATTGTGAATATAATTTTGCTGAAAATTTTTTTTGGCCTTTATAGATGGTAGCTTGAAACGAGAAATCAGAGAGATGAGTTTGAATTCCACTCAAGTTCATTACATTCACTTATGCACAAATACCCTTGGGAAAGGTATGAATCCATTGATTGGTTCATATAGCCTTGGTTGTCAGCTAGTTTAGAAGGAGGACAAGTTTGAATTCAAACCAGTCTGGAGAGTGTTGGGCTCTATTAAGCTATCTTGCCCAAGACACACCACTACTGCTAAGGTTACTTACATGTGGTGCCCCTATGATCCTAATGATTTACAGGATTTAACAGGAAACAAATTATATGTAACCCCTCCTCCCTGCATTGGTTTTCAGGTTCCTTCAGACCACAGTGATTACCATCTAGCTGGTTTCTTGCTGGTATCGTGGTGATGATCAAAGTTCCACTCAATCTAGCTGGCGTTTGTCTCCTTCATGCTCTGGCCACATTGTGTTTTTGATCTCAGAGGGTGGGAAGATCGCTGATGATGTATACTGAAATAAAGAACAAGTCAACAGCTGGGAGCTAAAAAAAATTCTTTGGAATAAAGAATTAACTGGTTAAAAATGTAACAATGATTTGGTATATATATATATATATGATTTGTTGTACACAGCAGTTTTAACCTTTCCCACTTACTGTTATAATCAAATGACACTGGGATCCCCCTTTTGGAGTTTATAGCTTGTTCTAGTAGTAATTTAAATTTCTAAGTTCTGGTCTTCAGGGCTGGCACAAGGTCAGAAGGTCATGGCAAATGATGTGGATTCTAGTAGTTGTAATGTGGGAATTCTTCACTTTATCCAAACCTCCAGCTTATCCTGCTGGTGTGAGATTGACTCTTAGCATCAAACTTTTTCTAAAATCCCATATTTTCAAAAGTTGTCCAGCTCCCTTTTGAGGTCAGAGGAATCAAGCCACCCCTTAACTCCAACATGCTTCACTTCTCATATCGCACCATTGCTCTATATAGGTGGTGCTAATCTCTCTCTCTCCCCCAACTTCTCAGCATCCAACCTCAGCCCACTCCAAGGACTGATACAACTGCCTTTGTGACAAATCTTTTAGAATGTGTAGACAAAAAGGGGATTTCTAGTAGTTAATTTTTCTTTATCAGCTTGTCTCATGCTGGTTGTTTTAGGTGACTTCCTAAAGCCAGGGACTTGACCATATTTAAGATTATTGGAGCCAATCTCAAGAATTATTTTGTTCATTTTCAGGCATCAGCATTTTGGATGGGAAAGAAAATATTCCCAACATCTTTGGTAATAAAAAAGTACTATGAACATTGTTAGTGAATCTGTTGCACCAGTTCACAAAGAACTGTACCAAATAACAGAAACCACATAAGAACTACCAATAGTAGAAACAACCAAAGATGTTAGCATTCCACAATACTTCAAATAAAAGGTTAGGAAGGAAACCCTCAACAGTATTAGAAAGAGTGATAACAGCTACTGAACCCGAGAAACCTGTTTTCCTGAAAAGTTGTTTTAAAGATTTTCTAATTTTCAACCAAAAAGCATTACTGACTACTTGGTCAATGAATGGCAAATGTTTCCTTGTAGGGAAATGGCTAATATTATCATTACTGCTTTCATTTAGGCAGTTTGTCAAAAAATCATATTTATAAACTATAAATTGTCTTGTTTTGCTGTTTAGTTGGTATTTTTCAAAATTCTGAATTATGGATGACAAAGTAGAAAAAGTTTTTGTGTGATGTTTCATCCTTTAGGACATCAGACTAAATTTGTTATGTTGGTGTGACTACAATAGACACACAAACAAGTAATGCTGGGGATTTAAAAATTTCTTTTTCTTTTATATATAATCTAGAGGATTTCATTTAAATTCTTTGTTTCCATCACTTTTGTTATTAGATATTCCACACTGTGATAATAGATCTGTTAGAAACAGGGCACAAATTTAATATGGATGACCTTACGATCAAAGCACACTTTAGACATTTTAATTGTAGTGAATTGTTTTCTCCTTTGAGAGAAAGAAAAAAATTTTGAATTTAAAATTCACAGCATCCCTTGTTTGTTTATGTGTAATCACACGAATATTACAAATTTAGTCCAGTGAAGTTCTAAAGGACAAAACACATCACAAAAACTTTTTCTACATTGTCATGCATCTTTTCTGCCAATATTGTTCTTGATGTATAAAAATTTATATATGGTTATCTGGTGCATATATATATATATATATATATATATATATATATATATTAGTTTAGAAATACATCTGTAAGATTTGGGTTTATCCAACATCAGACTCCTTCACTCCTGCTGGTGGTGGTGATCAAATACTTGTTGCATGAAATTATCAATTTGCAGAATGCAAATTGCTTTTCAAAAAGAGATTTCAGAGCCCTAAAAAAACACAAATTAGCTTTCCTCCAATCAAATTCAATTGCAAGTACTCCATCAGAATGGGAAAAATCAAAGATTCAGGTTTCTCCAATATATATATATATATATATATTATATTTGTATTTGTTTATTTCCAGATTGTGACAGTTGTGGCCCCCATAGCAATTTCATGCACTTTGGTTGTATTAGGCTACGGGCTTGCCAGACTAGATCAGGGACCAACCAGGGACATGTTGAAGCAAATCTTCACACTGCCGGATGTAAAACCAACATTTTATACATCAGAGGATTTTCTTAAGGTAAGTTTCAGTAATCCAATTTTGTGTAATAAATACTTTTATTTGAAGTAAACACTTTTCAGAATATTTCTGAAGTAATATATGTATTTGTAAATTACAGAGATGTATGGATTCCTTTGTACACATCCAGATGGCTCTACCTTTGTGGTTTGGCATTGCTCCCACCATGGGTAAAATGACAGGATTTGGAAAAATTCGTAAAAACTTGTAAGTGATTTGAAATTTTTTAAATTTGTTAAGTTTACATAATTTGAGATACAGGAGAAAATATAAATAAATTTGTTGTTTGTAACTTTAAGATGAGTTATTAATGTTTGTCAAATTTATATATTAGGTTGGGTCATAAATAATTTTTTATTTCTTTATCAACTTTAATCTTAAAAAAAAAAAAAAAAAGTACAGTTACGTTTTAGTCAATGAAATATTCAATATACACACCGTTTAAAAAAAAAAAAAAAAAAAAAAAATAACAGGGTGTTTATTTCGAACAAAGATATTCATTAAAAATGTTTGAAGTAATAAAAATTTCAGATAGAAAATTGATCAGATAGGGACTTTAAAATATAACTGAATGAGACCAATAGATATAATACACACTGTTTTAAAAATAAAACACAGGTATCAATTAAAGATAAATCTATTAATTCTTTGCATTTTATATATATATATATATATATGTGTGTGTGTGTGTGTGACCGAGTTGTTAGAATGTTTATCTTTCAAACATGAGATCCAGGTCCAAATCTCATTGTGATCAATTTGTCAAGTGACAGCTGGGAGAGAATCCCTGCATGTGACACTATTTGGGGAGTGCCTGAAAACTACAGGTTTAGCTAAGCCTTGTGAGTGAAACTGGTTAGATGAAACCATTCAGATGGTTGTATTAGCACAGTCACAAGTCATTATGACTGATAATTTAAGCATTGATCAATTCATTCATTCATTCATTTTCTATGGTTTAACCTTAGTTTTAGATTGTAAGAATTTTTCTTTGTTATTTTTTATGATAATAATGGTTTAGTGATACAAGTTTTACTAATTAGCCCATAGTGGGGGGGATGAGGTGGAATCCCATCTTTCTCAAAAGTATTTTCACATAAGTCAATATAACAAACCCAACGGGAATTGAAACTCAGATCTCTTATTAACAATTCCAAGCCATTAACCATTACACCACCTACACATCCAAGCTTACTGTACCTGGTCACCCATCTAGGCACTGACCAAGCTCAATGTTGTTTAACTTTGGTAATTGTACAGGAACCAATGTTCCAACATGATATGGTCATAATCTTGATGGTTTATGCATACTGACCTTTTCAATTACTGATCACACCAGATTATGTGCTCTTTCTCTTCCCAGAAACCGTAAGGTTTGCAGAGTGTAGTTGCAGCATAAACCACAACTTGGCTCTGTTGGTGTTGAAGAAACACAAATATACTTTAGAAGGCTTATCTACAACAGAGATTAGCTACCCACTCCCTAGCAAATGAGTGTACTTGAAAATGAGCAATCAGACATTATTATATATATTTACAAGATGCTTAGAAAAAAAACATCATTTTCATTTATTCTTACTTCCTATTTTTGTCATATTTAAATGCGATTTTAAATTTCATTGATTTTTAAATGCTGAAAATATTTTATAAGCCAAGTCTTTGCATATATCAATTTCTTATTCAGTCTATCATATGAATTGCATTCAAAAGAACTTACTTTCACTTTTCTATATTAAAGTGTTTTTCTTTTATCTCTAGAACATGGTTATTGATGACAATAATGTATGGTGTGTTTTGGATGTTACCCACTCTTACAATGGCTCCCTATTTGGGAAATCTCATTTTAAAATCACAAGCTCTATTTACAGATGTTCCTCTCAATGGTAAGTTGAAATTTTATGTGTATTAAATATTCAGATAGAAAGGGAGTTAATAGAATTATATCATACTTTTATATATAGTTGTGTTACTCAACACAAAATAAAAAACAGAAACATTGAGAGCAGGCTTGTACAAAACATAGGCCTTCAAAGGATTTTTGAAATAGCAAATTTTTTGTGTTCCTCAAAATAAATTTGGTGACTGATTGCCTGTGAAAAATTCAGTTTTGTAGAAGCCAGATCTTGTTTAACCAACCGCACTGTTTTTGTACCTAATTAATTGATGTAATGGAATAAACTGGCACCCCCATGAATGATTACACTATAGGTAGTAAGTACCTATAAAGTCAACTGTCTACAAGAGACTGGGGAGACGGGAGAGAGAAGACGCAAGCAAGTCCGACCTTCCAAATTAGTGACGCTCACTACTAGATTGACCTGTGTGTATAACTGTACCGTATTTCATATTGTACTCATTATGTACAATAAACCTTTCTTCTATTATCCACCTGGTGTTACTTATTCCCTTAGCTCGGAATATAACAGTTCTGACAAGGATTGTCGGAACATAACATTAATCCTTTTAACTCTTTCTAGAAATAGGTGGAATTTTCTCACCATCCCCCTCTCTACATATCTGTTTCTATCTCACTCTTGCTCAGTAATTTACTCTATATATTTACTCTTGTGGCCTGTGGCTAATTTTCTGTGATCAATGTAGCACCTTCACATTTTTTTTTTAACTGTGTAGGCTTGTTGTAGAGCTATCATTGCTAGTTATCAAGGATGAATGAACTTCATTGTAACTTCTGTTTGTCATTAAATTACATTAGGAGTTTTTAGTTTTAATTACATTAAAAAAAAATATTTTATTTGTATTGTATTAAAAAAAAAAAAAAAAAAAAAGTCAAAATTGCTTATTGATTCCGACATTGAAAATCATATACAAAACAAGCAGTAATTTTTGATATATTGAGTCTTATTTGAAGAAATGTAAAAATGTGATAGAAAAACGAGGAAAAGTAGATTTGTGCAGTTTATGGAGAAGATACTGTGAATGATTGAACTTGTCAAAATTGGCTTGTGAAATTTTGTATTTGTGATTTCTTGCTAAATAATACTCCAGTCAAGTAGACCAGTTTAGGTTGATATGGACTAAATCAAGACTTGACTTTAGAATAATCAATACTATATGACAAAAAAAAAAAAAAAAAAAAATAGCTAATGTACTCAAAATAACCAGATCAAGCATTGAAAATCATTTATGTTAGTCACTTTGATGGCATCCAAATAAGTAAAAAAAAAAAAGATTGGACTGTATTTAAATGTTCGATTTTTGAGACAAATTATGAATTTATGAAAAAGGTATCCTTTACAGCAACTTTGAGCACAAGAGGTGGAGCAAGTAAAATGTACTACCACTAAGAGTATAAATGGTTGGTCATGATGCAAAGAAACTGTTGCTTTGTATGATGGGACTGTAAAGAAGTCTTCAACTGTAAGATCCTTTTGGGGAAGCAAATGATTTATTCAAATCATATCTACTGTTCCCAATTAGACCAATTGAAGACAGCATTTGACAAAAAAAAAAACAAAAAAAAAAAACGTTTAGAATTAGTTTAGAGAAAGAGTGTAATAATGCATCAAAATACTAGACTACACATTTCTTTGGTGACCAGGTAAAAATTGTTACCTTGAAAGTTTTTTGTTTTTTTCACTCATCCGACATATTCACCAGATATTGCGATGACTTTTTATTCCAGTCTTTGCAGAATTCTTTTACTGGAAAGAATTCAGTTCCTTGGAAGACTGCAAAAGGCACTAAGAGCAGTTCTTTACCGAGAAAGATAAAATAGTCTGTTAGAATGGAATCATGATGCTGCATGCAAGATGGCAGAAGAAAATGGAAAAAAACTATAAGTAATATATTCAATGAAGAAAATTTTAAAGAACCATTTTTTAAACTATTTTAACCAAACAAACCTTTTTATTATAAACTCTTTCTTTGAAGTTGCTGGACAAGTTAACTCTTAATTATCTCATTTCTTTTTTCTTCTTTCCACACTTTACAAATCTCACTATCAAGAACACTGAAATCTTTTTTTGTTTTTTTTTGTTTTTTCTCGACAGTAATGCTATCTGACAAGAAGTCCTTTTGATTGTAACTGCATAGATATATCAATGACTTGTAAGTTAAGTCAACATAAGTTCTGATACATATGTGCGATTTTGTATAGGCGTGTCCTGTTGTTCTTGTAGACATGTATACAATTTATATTCGTGGGCTGTTGACCGTTTTCTACCCTGGCAGGTGAGAGTTGGCTAAGTGCAAATCTAGGACAGAGTGCTTTGTTACCCTCTCTGCTCAACATTAAAGTCCTGGCTTTTTAAATGAAGGCGTTTTTTGTTTGTCTTGTTGTTTGCATGACAAATGAGGAAGAACAACTTGTAATTTATGCATACAAATGGGAACAGTATGCAAATAGAATTGTTTTATTGCTACTTCAATGGCATTCAATTGTACAGCTTGTAAATATGTGTAGAGCATCAAAAGAAATTTTAATCTACAGACAGATGAACTCACCAATTAATTTATGCAAGGGGGCAGTTGAAAAGTTTTTGGTCCAGCCCACTTCTCTAAATCAGTAAGCCAATGACCAGACATTGATTTTGGGAAGTGGGTCAGGTTGAAAACTTCACAACTGCCTTGTATGTTTTAAAGCCGGGACTGATTAGCTGCTTCAATTTTTGGTTTCAAATCTCACACCTGTTTTTTTATTTAACATTCAACTATAGATGCATAAGAATCAAACTATTAGTTATTGGGAAATTTTATTTCAGTCTTCAGTGGCATCATTTGAATAAACATTCATTATGCAGTAATTAAAGTTATTTTTGTCAATTGATTCTCATATTCTTTCCAAATCTGTTATTAATGTTTCTATCAAAAGGAGAAAATTTTTTTCTCAGTAATTTTTATGTGGAAAAGTTAATTTTCTATATATATATATATATATATATGTTTCTCCTTTATGTTAACCTATTAATTTCCTTAGGTTTTTATGGTTTCTTTTTGGTGTTTTTATTTTTTTTCACTAATGAGAAAATATTAGAAATATTATTTAAATTTAAAATATTTATTTAAATATGAATCCTAGCTACTTTAGGATTATCTTATTATAATTGTGCTTGTCCCTCCTTTTGTTAATCTGATAATAACATCTGGCAGCAAGGCCTCTGATTGGGAGATTGGAGGTTTTGAGGAGTGTGGAATCACCTCTTAATTGCTGCTGTTCCCAGGTCCACACTGACTCAAGGTGGTAGTACCTGTTAGGGTCCCAACTATGGGCAAATAGTGAACCCCCAAACAAAAACAAAACACTGTGAAAGTATAAAATGTTCACATTGTCAAATGTTATATAAAGGAGTAAAAATGTTAAACATTAATACTGAACAAACCAATCAATTACCTAATTGCAGATAAGAAAATCAAATAATTAATTTCAATATTTCATGTAGAGACATTTGATCTATAAGTGAATGTCCATCTTTAACAAGCAAAGTCCTTTTTAGGTGAAGAGAAGTCTGGTTAATGAAAGAACTTTCAGTTATGCTGATTTTTCATTTATACTCACTAAAGCATTTTGGAAATCCTTTAGGCAGTTTTATTGTTACTGGGACAATTTCTAAAATAGAATCTTTTATAATCCCCACCAAGGCATTCTAACACCTTTGGGGTCCACCACCTATGACCTGCCTTTATTGGAGGTCATTGTAGTAACACACTATTATTGATCTTAGTTCATTATCATTTAAATATATTGTCATAACAGTGACATTTGCATCTGCTTTTATAATCATGTGTATTTGACATTTGGCTATTCCCTGAAGCTGAATTGTTCTTTTTTTTTATTATTGTGATGATGATGACCTGTCAGCTCTTTATGTTCAGTCTATGCTTCAGACAATCCAGAAAAAGATTTACTGAAGTTGGAGGAGTGCTTGGTAGTCAAAATATTGAACTGTATTGGACCATACAACTACTGAGGTAGCTTACAAGGAGATATTAAAGAAATACAAGAAATCCTCGATTAGTGCAGCTAATGTGTACATCAGTAACCATAAAAAAAAATCAATATTCAATTACTATGGTTAAACTTAAGAATGTTTTAGCGTACTAATCTAGTATCATGTATGCACTAATCAAATTTTGGCATATAAAAATGGAGGGATGCCTGTATGACAATCATTTTACTTTTTTTTTTTTATAATCTTATGTAGTCAATACATGAATTTTACTGATGTTGCACATTTTATTGTAATAAATGATCTTTTATAACGATCAGTTATTTATTCTCCTCCAATAAAAGGGAAATATCATACAGTGTTCAGCTAAGACAGGTAGTTGAAGAAATTATCCATTTTTCCTCTGGAATACTTCAGGTATTGATACTGAGCTGAACTCTTAAAGAGCAAAGGGAAGGTGCTGCCTGATAAGCTGAACTCTAAAAGGGAAGGTGCTGCCTGATACTGAGCTGAACTCTTAAAGAGCAAAGGGAAGGTGCTGCCTGATACTGAGCTGAACTCTTAAAGAGCAAAGGGAAGGTGCTGCCTGATACTGAGCTGAACTCTTAAAGAGCAAAGGGAAGGTGCTGCCTGGCAGAGAACCTTCATACTAATGACTTACCTATAAAATTTGGTGTGGGGTACTTTTAAACAGCAAATATAGAAAGAAGAATAAGAATTTCTGATCATTTAAAACAGAGTTGTAATGCCTAAGATGGAATTTATTTTTGCATCATGTCCCTGTAGGACATGATGCAAAATAAAGTTTATTTATTCTTGTAGACTTCTTGTGAGGCAAAACACTGTAGTCACACTGTTGCTGCTATGATTTCAGTAGCAAGTAGACTTTTACAAAAACAGCATTGATGAACCTCCTGCCCCCATGTCCAGTCAGCAATATTAAGCCTGGTCAGTACCTAGATGGCTGATCAGTTGGAGTAGTACTAGCTACTGTAAGTATGGATGTGTGAATGGTGTAATGAATAATATCTCGGAATTGGAATTCAAAGAACCAAGTTCAAATTTCAATCAGGTTCATTGTATTCGCTTACACACAGATATTCTTGGGTATAAATCAGCCTCTTCTCCTTCCAGCTATGAGTTAATTAGTAAATCATTATTTCCTAAAAATTCTTGAAATCTAAAAATATATTTCTGGCTTTAAATAACCTGCAAAGCATTAATAAGCCATAAAAAACAATTCAACCAATAATCAATTGCATGCCAAGCCCTTCAGCTTTCAATTCAGAGATGTCTACCCAAAACGATTATCAATCATAGCTGGAGAGCTCGATGTATACTGTGTTTTTTTTTGTTTGCTTTAATCAAACAGATAAAAGTACAATTTATTAGAAATACTTAATAATAATGACCACAATAGTATTAAACATGCGAGTTTGATTTTGTAAGACCTGTTAGTAACTTGCTACTATTCTTGCTTCTCAAATAAATCAGGGAGGATATACTTATTAAAATTTGGAAAATTAAGAGACCCCCTCCCCACCTCTTTATTAAAATTCCATGACAACAAACAATGCTGGTTATGAAAAATGAATATTTATTGATTATGCATTAGAATATTTTATTACCACAGAAACCTCAACTGATTCCATAACGATATATACATACTTATGAATACATTCTAATTACTCCTCTTCAGAAAAAGTATTCACCTTTTAAATTGAAAGACTCACCTACTTATTTGATGTCTAAGCCCATTTATTTAAGAGGCAACATAAACTGTGATAGACTTGCTTGATCCTTTTAAGTGATATTACAATTTTTAATTAGAAAATTTCTAATTTTTCAATACTTTTTTTCATATAGTAATTCCTCAGAAGTAAATGAAAATACTAAATCATGTCTTTTTATTTTCAGGTTATGCTCTCATCTTTGATACAATGGCAACTGCCTTCAGCTATTTACGCATACCCCCGGTTTATGCCTTATTATTTTACCTATCTATATTTCTATATCATGTTCTATTTTTGGTAAGTTGCAATTTTTACGATACTTTATCATTTTGTAGAAATTCTAAACATGATTAATACAAGATTTTTAATCCAATTGGTGAAAGGACTTTTTAATCATTTTTCTAGAATATCATTTTTGTGATTTTAAACCAGCAGTCACCTTTTATTTTTGAAAGTAGGCTGGATTGGTAATATTTAAGATAATACTATATTTTTAATCATTTATTTTAAATAGTATTAAAATAAAATATTTTCCATTGTGACTAAGCATAAATTGTAACAGTTATTTTAGTTGTTGCATTAAAGATAAAAACTCCATGAAAATAATGAAACTTATCTGACATACAATATGACAGATTTTATTATGTGACTCAATGTCCTTACAATAAAAATAGTATTAACCAACTGACATTGGTAAAATTTTTAGTATCTTCTGTCTTCTTGAATCCTGTTCATCTTTTGTCCTTTTCCTTAGTCTTCTCTTTCACTCCCTGTAACCCCCTGCATACTAGTGGTATTCATGCCTTGCTTGGGGTGAAATGATTAAAAAACATACATGTGTATGTATATATCATGAATTTGAGTTTATAATCTTTCTCTTTATAAATACTTCCACAGCTGTAGAAGATGTATAGTGCCTGTTGTTAATGAGGTAGTGGTGTGGGGGTACATCCAAGTGTAAAAAAGAAAAAAAAAAAAAGGTACTTTTCCAAACTGAAGAAAACCCTAGAAACACTCAAGAATTACTAATAGTAGAGGCTGTCTGTCAAATCAGATGGCAGATTGAGTGTCAGAGAGAAATGTAGCAAAGTTGAGAGAAAAAAAAAAAAAATAAAACCAATAAAGAGGGTGTATAAAGAGACAAGAAAAATGACCAAAAGTAGAAATAATCATGACCTTTTAACCATATGCACATACATATGCCTACAGACACACAATGGAAGAAGAAAGAGAAAGAGGAAAAAAAAAAACATTGCACCAAGGAAATGTGCATAAATCATTTTTTTAACACAATATGAAAGTGACAAAAAATGAAAATGAAAAGACAATTACTGGTATCTCCTGAGGAGTGGACAGATCTTTGCTTAGATCTGTCTACAAAACTCTAGAGTCAAGATGCTGAAAATAATATAAAATCAGGTAAATGACAAATTTTATATTTGTATTAATTAGATATATTCTCAGATGGAGTATTTGTAGAAAAGACAAAATGAATAAAAGACAAGAGGAAAAAACTATACTTCAATTCATTTTGTCATTTGCCTTAACTTTATCAAGGCAAATGTAATGATTTTATTTTACAACCAGTATCTTTAAACAAAAGCAAGACGTTATTTACTCAAAATTTTAAAGTTTTTTTTTCCCCCCCCCAATCTTAGCTTTCCTGAAAGAATTACTACTTTCCCAAGCCAACAAATATATTGAAAATTCAAAAGGGAACAGTTAAATCCGTCATTTCAGCCTTTGAAGATACATAACACAAACATGCATTTCATACTATAACAATCTAATCACAATCCAAACAATATTCTTTTTAAAAAAATATTTTAATGTCTAATACCTAAACATTTCAGTTAACCTGATGAATATTTATGAGTGTCCTTTATTGACTATAATGGAGTGCATTTACAAAAGAAAATTCACAACTATCTATTATATTAATTTTTGTCTTAGCAATTCACCCCCTAAAAGTGATCTTGGATGAGATTGAAAGTACTTAGAAAAATAAAAGAAATAACCAAAACTATGGTATCTTTCTTCCTCAGTTTTGTAACAGCACTAAGAAATTGACCCATGAATTTGAGATGATTAAAATAAAAATAGACATATGTCTATATTATTCAACCGAACACACACACACATATATATATACATATATAAATAAAATGGACTCTCCTGTCAGTTTCAACATATGAGGATCTGCTAGCTTATTGATTCAGTTATGAAAGTTTATGCGCTAATCTTAAGTGGCATTTAAGACCCGCTAGTGATTTACAAAGGCGGCCACATATGGAGCAGGTGTGAGAATTATGAGATGAGATCACTGTTAGATTGGCTGACCTTATATATATATATATATATATATATATATATATATATATATATATATATATATATATATATATATATACATACATACATTTTCAAGACACTGAAAATCAGTCCCTAGCATTTATGTTTCTAAACTTAAGGAATTAGCACATATGCTAGGCTATAAAAATCTCCCAAGCCAGCTAATCATAGAACTGAATACAATATAGGAGCCAGTAATATGGAATACTCGGGATAAGCAATAATAACAAAATGGCAATATGAGTTCTGGTAAAAAATAGTTGCTGAGACGTTAAGTTTATAAGTCCCCAAAATTCATACACTGGTGTCCTCAGGGACACATAACTCAGTGGAGAAAAGCATTGGATGGATTTGGTGACTTGACCCAAAGAGTTGTGAGTTCAATTCCTGCAGTGGTGAACAAAAACTTGGAGAGTTGAGTTGAAAGGAGATAACAGAGACATCTGGAAGAGGCATGGCACATGGAACTAGAACAATCTACCCTGATGTACAAAATAAAAGGTTCAGTTTGAAATTCCAATCTAAGGCTGGAGCATGAATATAGCAATAAAGATGAGGACAACAGTCTGAACAATGTAAATAAGGTTAGTTTCAAAAGCTCAAAACACCAAACAAGTATCATTGTTCAGACCCAGAGTTATGATGAATGGTTCCACTCAATGTGGTTTGATGCTATTGGGTCTCAAGTTCACTCCAGATCTCAAGTATATCTGTACAATTCATTGTTAAAGAAACTCATATCTGCCATGCTTACAAAAAAATTAGACTAAAAATGAAATATTGTCATATATGATCAATTCTCATTTTCCAATCTTGATAGAGTTCAAAAGCATCTTATGGGGAAAGATTTATTTTCAATTCTACAATAGGGCTGGTTGATTTTGGAACTGTGGTATGACACTCAATTTAAAAATTGGAGTTTGACATGATAAATAAAGACAGAAAATATTCTTTTTCCAATCGAGTTTAAAGATTAAGTTTAGATTCGAAATTGCAGTGTTGGAATTTTATTCTGGTGATCAGTGAAAGCCTTATATCACAGCCTTATAAAATTTATAATTTACTGAAGCTTTACAAATTGTATATAGACAAGATGCATGTCACAAGCAGATTATTACTAAATCATTGTGCCATCAAATAAGACTTTCATTTACTTCAAAGGGAAATTACACTGACAAATTTAGCTATATTATAAGATATTATAAAGTGCAATAACTTTGGTGTGATTTTTCAATAAACAATGCAAATTTAAAACATTTTGTCTTATAATTTGTGCCCAGCAGTATTATGGTGTTATATACACTTATCTATTTTTTCTTTTTATTAATTATGATCTAACAAATCTTATTCATTTAGTAGCTGTTTTTGTAATCTTTTACATTTTTTTTTGTACAGTTTTTACTTACCAAACACAGTAAAAAGAAAATTGCATATTTTGTTTATGATGATTCATAATTAGAATTTTAGTTTAAATATATTTTTCATTCAATGTATCTAATACAAAAAATATCAACTTTATTTGGATTTATTCTTGAAATAGTAAAAATTTCAAGTCGGTTTATAAGCAAAACACCTGCAGAAATAAGGTTTTTCTGTAACCTTTTTCAGATGATCTTTAAAACTAAATGCTTAAAAATTGGTGAAAGCTATGAAACTCCAGCTTTCCTACCAGATGCAATGTTGATTTTCTATAAAAAAAAAAAAAAAAAAAAATAGAAAGTGAAAAAAAAAATCAACCTGCCCTAATTTTTCCTCATAGTCAATATTGTAAGCCTACAATGACTATCACTATTTCCATGGCTTTCTATTGAAAGATTTATTCCATTCTTTAGTTCAACTAATTTAAACTTTTCCAACTATGATACATGTTACTTCTGCAATTATACCATCAAGTTCATGAACCAATGCTTTATTCAACTAGGTTTTTGTCCTGTGAGACAATTCTGAATCTAAAACAGCAAGTTCTTTTTTGAATTTTTTTTCTTAATATTTACTAAAAAAACAAAACAAAAAAAAAACACTTTTTAAATTTCTATTGTAATGAATTGATGCTGTCTTATACTGTTGTCAATTTACTTTTCTTTTTCTAGTGTGTTGCCATTCTAACACTTGTGGATAACATCATGGAGTCTCTCATTCCATGTTTGGAGAGAAACTCCATCAATAAGACTTTTATCAATGTTGTTGTCACTTTTCTTGTTGTTGGTGTCATCAATGCTTTGGGAGTACCACACACCACAAATGTAAGTATTTATTCATTGATTGTTGAAAAAGAAAATAAAAATTAGAAAAATTAACAATTTAAGATTTCTTATTGAGGAATTAAAGAAGAAGAAAAGAACATTTAAAATTAGGTTCCCCCAGACGAAAATTACTTATTCTATGATTTTTGAATTTCTTATAAATCCACTATTATCATTACAAAACTTCACTTGATCTTATTTGTTATTGCTTAAAAAAAAAAAAACCCAAAAATTTTACTTGGTGGTAAAACAAACTTGTATATATGATAAAATCTAGTTTTATAGATAAAAGTGCTGAATAGCAATAGTCTGTTTCATATAATCTTCAGGCCATGTGGATTGGATAGTAGTTCAAATATCATGTCAAGCTACTATCCATCCAATATTACCTGAATATTGCCATTTGGGTGGAACTGTCGCCTCATATATATATATATATATATAATTTGTTTATACATTCTTTTTATAGATACAAATATTTAAGTAAATGCTCTGTTTATAATAAACAGCCTTAACATTTCCCGGCCTAAATCTTGGAGAAAATGTGTCCTCCAACAAGAATCAACCTGTATCCTACATGGAACCATCATATAGCCTGATGTGCTATACCACGTAGCTACAGAGGGAGTGTGTGGTTAGCAAGGTTAAATTACTGTTTTTTCAACTACAAATTGGTAGGGAAAAAATCATGGGAGTTTTGTAGTTTAAAAACAGTAATTTAAACTTGCTAACCAGATGCTTCCTTTGTAGCTAATATATCTATCTTCCCTTAGAAATCTTATAAAGAAATGCACTACCCCAATTGACCCAAATAAATAAATAAAAAAAAAAGTAAATAAAATAAAATTAATTATCTACTATAAAAAATTTAAGACAGCTAACATTATCCTCAAAAATATCAATACACCAGCTAAGTCAAAATTAAAATGAACAAACATTATCTATGAGTTCAAATGCCCCTAAAGGAACTATGTTCTTGATCAAACCGAACTCATAAATAATTACATCAGTCACACAACTACATGCCTATCCGAATGCCTTAAGTTCCACTTATCTGACCAGAGCTCCATTAGAACCCATTTAAACACATACACAAACCTACCAGAGCTCCATTCAAAACATACTAGTAGAAAACACAAACATAACCTCATCCATCTGTAAAAAAAAAAAAAAAAGATTAAAAATAATGGAAGCCCTAATAATAAAAAAGAAAAAGCCAACTCTTAACGATATTAACTACAAACTAGGCCACAATATGCTAATTGTGTTTGGAAAATAAAACATCTCTATAACACACTAAAAACATACACGTAACCCACACACTCAATTAAACAGAAAAAAAAAAAAAAAATCATCCTTGATAATGGCTAAAAGTATAGCCGAAAGCGCTCAAAACTATAAAGCATTTGGACAGTTTCGATACACTGTGTCTAAAAAAGAAAGCTCTTGCTTAAACACAAGAAAAATTAAATAGAAAGTTTAACCGTAGTACCTTGTCTGTCATTTTTAATGAAAAATATATATCGGTATATGTGGCTTCTACAAATATGAAGATAAATAAGATACTAAATTTAAGATGATCAATTTTGTAAATTTTTAATTATTTTCACATCTTTCTCTTATATTTGTTTAGTTGTGTGTGTGTGTGTGTATATATATATATATATATATATATATATATATATATATATATATATTTTATATCATTTCTAATCATTTCTTTAATTTTCAACAAAAGAATTTATTGTCCATCATTTTCTTTCTTTTTATATATGTATATGTTTGTGTGTGTGTGTGTATAATTATATATATATATATATATATATATATATATAAAAAATAGTAAAAGGGTTCATTTCAAAATTCCAGTCACCTGAAGAAGGCCAGAGCATACAATGGCCAAAATGTTGTGAATATGGCAATAAAGATGAGGACAACAGTCCAACCAATTTAAATAATTACATTATCTTAGAAATATAGACAGATATTGAAAGTTGTCCTGAATGGCAATTTGTGTACAACCTTTCATATTAACACAAGTGTCCTCCAGGGCTTCAAATTTGGTCCAACACTGTTTTTAATTTTCATTAACAACCTTTCCGATGACATCAGCTCTCAAATCTGTATCTATGTTGATGACACTTCCATTTACTCCTGCCTCATTAGTAAGGCTGATCAGTCAGACAAGGTCAAAATGGCAGCTAGTGTCCAAAACAACCTCATGGTAATTGGTTAGTCAAGCTCTTCATTATCGTACAAAGACTATGAATTTAAGAGCAATATTAGACTGGTGGTGAGATCTTAAGAATTTACAATTGAGCTGGCTAAATGTAGCCATAACTTCTATGCTGACAGTTTGTTTTCTCACTCTTCTCATTTGTGGAACTCCCTTCTGGCACCTGCTTCCAGCTAATCTGCAAAAATGTAAATTCAATGTCAATTGCTATCTACTGCCCTCCTGATTACTCTTTCTAGTCATTACTAATCTGTTTTTATTCCTAATTTCTCCACACCCTTTTACTCCTTGCATCTTAGTGGATTTACTGCCTTGCTTGGGGTGGTACCAATTAAGAAAACCAAAACAAAAAAGATAAAGTCGGCTTTAATCTTAATTATTTATGTTAATTAAGAACTGTTTTAGCATTAAGGGAGAAAAAATTTATGGTCCTGTAGTAAACTGAAATTACAAAAGTGGATCTACCTGTAGCCTGATATTTGGACCTAAAATTTTCACTGTATAATGTTTGATCTATGTAATTGAGAAGCACTGAATTAAGTGCATTGACAAAAAAAGGAAACTATTTTGAAAAATAAATATTTGTTACATGAAATAAATAAAAAAAAAAAAAAAGCATTTATTTCATGTAACATTTATTTTTCAAAATAGTTTCCCCTGTATGTTTATCAATAGACCTAAACATCCAAGGAAGTGGTGAAAAATTCTTAACCTAACCAAGAAGGAGATTTAAAAAAAATTATGATGTTTGGTTATTTTGGGAACTTGGTTAGGATAAGAACTTTTATATTAGGAAAATGAATGACAAAGTGGAAAAATTATTTTTGATGTGACATGTTTAGTCCTGTAGGACTTCATTGGACTAAAGTGTTTATATTGATATAACGATAGATGTACACAAAGAGAAATCACTTTTAAATTATTTATTATTTTATTTTTTTTGGTATATATATGTTTATCATTGATTTTCATAACATTGTCATGGTGTAGTTATGCAGTTTTAGACAGAAATTATTATTTAACTGTATTGATGGAAATATTAAAATCTTATTTGTCAAATCATTTTTATTAATATTGTTATTAATATGCAGCATATATATTTCCTTTTATAGATTCTCAATGAATTTTATATTTGTTGTTTTAGGCTGGACCATACTTCAATGTCCTGATGATTGTTTCATTGGAGAGGCTGGTGTTCTTGGTGGTAGTCTTGACCTTCATAGGACTTATTGTGGTCTATGGTATGTCTACTTATCTGTTTCAGCTCTTATTTTCAACAGAACAAAATATTTTGATTCAGTAAATTTTCATATTACTTCCCCCGCCCCCAATATATTTTATTCTCTGTACTCTTTCACCATTGCATTTGTTCTATGGAACATAAAATATCTTGCCAGAATATGTACAGATTTAATGAAATTGTATATGTGAGAGTGAGTGACAAGAGGAAAAATATTCTTAGCCAATGCATTTTGTCCTCTGAGGGACTTTATTATTATCTTGATAAAGTCCCTCGGAGAACAAAAATGCAGCAGCTAAGAATATTTTTCCTCTTGTTTTTTTATTCACTGTCTCTTTAACAGATACACTAAGAGAAATATATATATATATATATATATATATATATATATATATATATATATATATATATATACACACACACACACACAAGTGTGTCAAGATAAAAAAAAAAAAGTTACTCAGCTATGTTTCACTCCTTATAGTTGGCATCCTCAGGCTGGAATGTGAGAAAAAAAAAAAGTGTTGAAATATGGGGAAGAGGTAAAAAAAAAAAAAAAGATTATCTCATTTTTATGGTAAGTGTTTGTTTCATGCGCTGAAGTCACTAATATCTGCTGGATTTAAATTTAGCCCACTGAGTAGATCCTTTTTTTTTTTTCTATTAGTTCATATGCTGCCTTGTGCTACTGATATTTTTGTAATAATGGGTGATATTGTATATGAGCCTGGTTGGAGGGTGACTGTACTTTGTTTGGGTATTACTGATAATGGGGAAAGTGTTTCATCTACCCACCCAAAAGTAAACAAAACTTTGGACTGAGGACTAGTATGGAACACTCCTTTATTGTCTATCTAAGTGTAGAAACCCAATTATTTTTCTGGGAAAATAGGTGCTATATTTTTGTTATCTGTTTCACTTCATCTTGCCCGAAAGAAAATGGATAAGATTAAAATAAATAAGAGAAACTTTAAGAAAAAGTTCTCGTAGTTCTTGATAAAAATAAAATGGTGTGTGTGTGTGTATCTATGGAAACCCCACAAAAAGTAGATTCTACATACTGCATTCATTACCCTGAGAATCTTCCAGAAATGTCTAAACTACAGTGTTTCTCTGTAATCATTTCTCTGTTCTTCTAAGCCATATTGATTATGAAAAAAGATTCAGATAAAATTTGGTCATTCACTTAAATTTTATTTATAAGACTTTTTTTCTTTGGCTGTTTAAAATGCATTCTCTGCATCTTAAACAACTGGTTCTAGAAATTATTTCTTACATACATTTTATTCATCTTTTTTTATATTAAGCTAATGTTTAGGAAAGAAAGAAAATCATCATGAGAAATAAATCAATGTGACAGTCACAACATTATACATGTTTAAGTATGTGACTTGAAACGGGGTTTGACAACCACAGTTGTTCCATACAGAGCCAAGTTAGTCATGACACTGTCTGCCTTCAGGCCAAGTCACCAAATTTGCACTGTCTGACTGAAAATCAAATTAGCTGTCTTTTCATGAGGAGAAAAGTTTCTTTTTCATGGTGCTAAATAGTGCAATGCATATTATTTGTATTGGTTACCTTTATTGTCCAAATTGTGCTGACTACTTGGAAGGAGAATTTTTTTTTTTTATTATTCTTTTAAACAGGAAATCTTGCCTTCTTGCTGATTTGCCAATTCATGGGCCAATGAAAAGGCACCTTGATATCCTCTTTTTTCGACGCCCTTATGACCATCAGCTGACCTCATCAAATAGATCATATTTCACAAATATGATTTCTATCAAACTGTGTGTCTGCTTTTAGTTAGATTTTTTTTTTTTTATCTTTTCCTAATCCCTAACTTAATCTTGTCTTACACACGCAACAAACAATGCTTGTACATTAGTTTGTATAGATTCTCTTCAAACACATTTTCTATACAATTTCTGAACACAGAAGTGTCAGAAACTATTTTCCTTCATTTTTATCACACATGCTCATGACATTGCACTGAACTTAAATGAATCCTGCAAGTCAAACTGCTAACTTTCCATTCAAGTCCCAAAATAATTTAACCCTATAGGAGGTGCGCTCTGTCAATTTTTCCAGCCTATGACTGCAAGGTTTTCTTGTTTTATTTATCATTTCACCTCAAGCAAGGTAATAATGCCACTAAGACACAAGAGATTAGTGGAATGGGAAAAAATGAGGAGAGTTTAGAATGAACCAGGAACTCAATTCTAAACAGGAAACAAGGGATAAACATCTACTCCTGTTCAAAAGATATGAAAGGTTACCAGATTGAACTATTTTTTGAAAATCCTACTAAATTTTGAATTTCACTACTTGTGACTTTTGGGGTTATTTTTTTTAAAATAAGTTGGGCTAACTTGGACTGCTCATGAGAAGTCAATTCAGAATTTAGTAGCAATTAGATTTTAAATGTTTTTCCATGTAGTATTTTAGCTCAATTCTATGAACTGTTTGTAGATCATAAATATTTAACTAACAATTGTGTTTTACGCGAGTCATGACTGTTTTACAATCAATAATAAACAGATCACCCACTTTTTCAACACTTCCATTTCAATTTCTGATATCAAGGCCAGGGTTGTCAAATTTACTCAGTTGAAAGCTCTGCTGGTAAATTTTGAATTTTACTAATTGTGACTTTTTTTAGTTTTTTTTTTTTTTTTTTAAACATTGAGCTATTTGTGAGAAAAAAGAAATCAAAATTTAGTAACACTGGGCTTTCAAATGTAGTCCAGTTGGCTATTTGTAGCCCAATCTAGAAAACTTACATCCCAAGTTCATATTGAGCAAAAAAAAAAAAAAAAAATAGCCTGTTATATAAGTTATTCCCTTAGTTACTTATCTAACACAGGTTATTTCATTATTATTTTTTTATATATATATATATATATATACATGTGATGTTCATTTATTTTTTTTTTCACCTAAGTATAGAAACTCATGTACATTGTATTCCCTCATCAGTTAAAACCCTTCTATTGTTATACACTGAAATGAATATTGTATTAAAAAATAAAAATGCCTTTTGCAGTAGAAATGACAAACTATCTAGTTAAGTCATTTCCATTTTGTAATGACAAATGTGTCATCCTGATTACTAATCATATTTAGCAGTTAAGAAATTTTCAGTACAGTAACATACCTCGGTTTTTGTACTGCAGTGGATTAAAGAGAAAATGTTCTTCCCATGATAACACAAAACAACATACAGGAAGAATAACACCAAAAAAAAAAAAAAAAAAAAAAAAAAAAAAACTGAGCTTCTGTGGGTCTGTTTTACTCACCATATTCACCTGACCTTACACCAATCAATTATTACATTTTTTTTTTTTTTTTTTTTAAATCATTGCAGAATGCTTTTACAACAAAAAATTTCTTTAATGAAAACCAGATTAGAATTTGTTGAAAAAATTTTCACATCAAAACTTGTGGAATTTCACTCAAAATGTATCGAAGCACAATAAGTCAGGGCAAATGATAGTGAATACATAGTTAAGTAAAATGCAATTCTACTTTTCTTTTTTTAAGAATAAATTTTATAAACAAAAAAAATAGAAATTCTTATTTGATCTAATATTTCAAGAAATGTTTTTATTACCATATTTCCTGTCAGATAAACTTAGAATTTGATAAGGAATATTTAGGAAAAATTTAGCCATATACAACTAATGATTTATCCATACTTTTATTTTTTTCTAACATTTGGAGTAGTAATCATAATTTACACATTAATAATCACATATATTTAATTCTGGGATCATCAGAGGACTAATGTGCTAAGGCTGTTTCAGTATAATCTTAAGCCAAGTATTGGGATATCAAATACAGGTTGATTATTGGAAAGGGTTTTTCAGAAAAGTACAGTATTTGATTTAATTCCTTTATTTTTACATTGTCAATTCTTCTATGTAAGCATTATTGTTGAATTAAAAAATTGTTTGCAGTAAAATGCAAATAAATATTGGAGATTCTGCATTCAGAGAAATGATTATATTCTGTAAACTGAGAAATTGCTTTTTTGTTTTTGCCCTTTTCAGCAAAGCAGAATTTTTCCTTAGCTGAACGCATCATGATGGGTGTCTGGTTTGCTCTGGCCTGTTTAGCAACTGCTGTAAGTTTCTGATTTTATTTCTAAATACATTTTTATTATTCTTTATTTTCTTTTGAGCTCAGGTTTTTAGTTTCACTCATAAAACTGGATACACTTTCACCAAAATCTAATTAGAAAGCTTGATTGCTTATGGAAACAATTCATCCGTTTTGTCTAAGTGGTTTTCATTAAGTATATTTTCTTATTAATATTTCAGTTCTATTTCATGGTAATTTCAGCTGCTTTTTATTGTAGCTTCTCAGACTCTCTATAAAAGGTAGCATAATGGATGAATATCAGTACAGAAAGTGATCACAGCAATCTAGGTTCAAGTTCTGGTATTGCATTCACTTGTGAGAAATTTCCTTTTTGAAAGGCATATTGATAATTGAACATCGATTACAAAATGTTATATAACACTTTACTACAAAAATTTTAACTGATTCACTCCTATTGTTCCTCTGAGACTAAAAATTGTTTGTTAATTTTTAGTGTTTAAAAAAAAAAAAACTTTATTTTCCTATTTGTAAGTGTCTAACAAATTTATGTCCTTATCTCTTACCACTAATTGAAAAGTCAGTTATTATTTCAGCTTTTGTTGTCACTATCACTATTTTCATGTCATTCTCAATAAGTGCATTTATCTGAATAGTATTATGATGATGTCCTCTTAGGTGATAAAGCATATTGGGTAATGTTTTATTGTTCGGTGACAATTGTAGATTTTTATTGTGTTGGCCTGATTCCCAACCCTCTCCATTTCTCGATTAGCTATGTCAACTGTCATGCAGTAGATTTTTTGTTTTGTCTGGAAAACTTGGGTGTTTGTTGTTGTTATTCCATTAGGAAGTATGATACAATAATATCAGGTCATCCCATAAGTTCTGTCCGAATTTTAACTTTTCGTTAAAATGAACAAAATTTAAAGAGTATTTTATAATGTCTAATGGAGCTGAACATTATTTTTATGTTTAGATGCATTTAAAGTGATCAAATTCTATTTCAGAGAACAATAAAGATTAAATTTTGTTTGATTAAAACCCTGCTAACATGGAAGTACCCAAGAATCATTTGAGGAACATAATGCTTTATGAGTTCAAGAAAGGAAACTCAGCAGCCAAAGCAGCTAGAAACATCCACTCAGTTTATGGAGAGGAATGTGTGAATGAAAGAACTTGCAGAAGATGGTTTGCAAAATTCAGAGGTGGAGATGAAGATCGAACAGGATGTCCAGTTGAGTTTGATGAAAAGCTTCTTGAAGCAGCCTTTGAAGAAAATCCTGCTTTATCAGTTGAGGAATTGGCAGTGGTTCTCAGTTCAAACCATACAACTCTTCATAGTCATCTTCAACAACTTAGAAAAGTTCCTAAATTTGGAAAATGGGTGCCTCATGAATTGTCTGAAAACAACCTCAAATCCCGAGTTGACATCGGCTCTTCTCTCCATTCTTGCCAACTTGTTTCACCTTTTTTTGGCGGCAAAAAAAAATGGATCTTATCAAAATGTTAAGCGTCATAGACAGTGGGTTGGTAAAGGGGAAGGACCCCAGCCACAGCCAAGAAGGGAACTTCATGGGCAAAAGGTTCTTCTTTCAATCTGGTGGGACCGCCAAGGAATAATCCACTTTGAATTCTTACCACCTAATGCAACAATTAATGCTCAAATATACTGTCAGCAATTAGAGCGTTTGAACCAAGCTTTGAGGAAAAAAAGATCTGCTCTAGTGAATCGAAAAGAGGTGATGTTTGATCAGGACAATGCGCGACCCCACACAGCAAGAATCACGTCACAAAAGATCAAAGAACTTGGTTGGGAGAAAATTCCTCATCCACCTTATTCTCCCGATCTTGCTCCTTCAGACTACCATTTGTTTCGTAGCTTACAGAATCATTTGGAAGAAACAGCTTTTGTAACACAGAAAGAGGTTAAAACTGACATTTGTGAGTTCTTCGAATCAAAGCCAAAAGGATTTTACAGTAATGGAATTAGTAAGCTTGTTAATAGATGGAAGGAAGTCATAGATAATCAGGGAAAATACATTGTTGATTGAATCTGTAATTAAATGTAACATTTGGTCACTTGTTTTCTTTATTCAAAATTCGGGCAGAACTTATGGGATGACCTGATATAATACAAGAGTGAACTCTAAAGAAACTGAAAAGATTGTAAAATACCAGAATCAGGTTAGGAAATTGGAAAATCTATGGTTCATGCCTGTTGAAGTCATTCCTGTAGTAATTAGTGCACTTTGGAATGCCACCTAAAAGTTTGAAAGGGTGCTTAGTAAACACTGGAATTGATACCAAGATTGTAGATCTCCAGAATTTTGCCATCCTTTACTGTGAGGCTTCTTTGAGAAGTCTTGTTGACACCATGCCTCAAGAACAAAATGTCCACATGCTAGACAATTGCAAATTTAGAAGAAAACATTATGGTACCAAAGCACTTCTAAAGAAAAATAAAATTTTAAACAATTTTTTTTAAAGAAAATTCTAAGTAACATCTTCATCAGTCACTTTGTTACAGACTGTGGAGAGGAAAATCTCCTGTTGATGCACAAAGTTGAATCATCAACAGCCAAGTTCAAAGAGTAATGGTCAAGTCCATAAGTGGACATTATTGGCCATCAACCTTTGCTTCTTTTAACAGCTAACTTTCCTTTTAGGCATAACTTATATGATTGTCATAAGATTGGTAATGTTTAGTAGCTCACTGATAGAAATATGGTTGCTGACTCTTTCAAGTTAATAGCAAGAGAGAAAAAAAATATACCCACTATTCAGATGAGTCAAAAGATTTGACACTATATTCACTTATTTTTTTTAATACTAGAGTTTTTATTCTATTTTATTAAATTCAAGTTTCTATCTCCTCATATGGGAGAGCAGTGAGGTTAGCTAGATAAATGCAAATTTATAACAAAACCTTATGGTATCAAGTCATAATTTTGTTAGAAAGAAAGAAAGAAGAGTACTGAACTGTTGTGCAATATCAGTTCTCTTCTATAGCAGCAAATGCAGGGTCATCTTCTCACAGATGAAAAAGAAACTTAAAAAGCAACAGAAATGTGGTTCTACACTGATCCTAAGAAGAAAAGTATAATGGTTATATGTCCAAACAAGCAGAATAATAGTAGAGATACTTTTTCTTAAAATAGACATAATTTTTGTCTTCAAAAGAAGATTCTTCTCAGTATTTAAACTGATAAATATAAATTTCTAACATCCCAAATATGTATTTATTTTGATTTAGTAAAGATTAAATGTACTGGATTACAATAGATGATTACATATACAGATCAATACATGCTTAGAGTCTAAAGTAAAAACTATCATAAATACTCAGGCTTATTAATATACTGTGTATCTTTATTTACATTACTCACCTTTTCTATCTTTTACCGAATTTTAGCTTGAAACTAATGAAAAGTTAAAGACTTAGCTATGTGAGAACATTATTATAAACATCTATTTTATGTGTATTGTTCAGGGAACATTAAAGTGATCCATTCAGATGGCTGCAACATACAGAGTTTATAATTGTCATATATTTTTAGAGGAATGCATACAACTGGATAATTAAGTTGGTATCTCTGTTGATCTGAATTCTGTTTGTGTGAGGATTACTGTAAGATAGCAAAAATGGCATATCATGGTGCAGTTTTTGCTAGAATGTTCTAATATGGAGAATATGACAACTTCTGGTTCAATCAGGTCACTAGTCACTGAATAATTCTTTTGATAGTTAATCAAAAATTAACTATAAATTGACATGAGCAAAATGTCTGTTCAAGGCAGGTAACTTCAAGTCTATTAACTGCTAATTACAGAGAATGACTAAATTTTCTAAGAAAATAAAACCAATAAGCAAGAAAGAATTCTTGATCTCTCTCTCAATTTTTCTTTGTGAACCACAAAGACTGTACGTTAACAATAATTATTAAGCTTGGTGTTAATTAATATTTGCAAATAATTATATTTCAAAAGTGACTTGGGTGGAGACCACTAAAGGTGGTATTTAAACAAAGTTTTCCTTAAAAATGTATATTCCATATTGTATTAAGTACTTTTACAATTAAAAATAGGTCTATAATGCATATGTGACTGTCTTAGCCACCAAGCACATATATGTGTGTGTGTGTGTGTGTGTGTGAATGAGAGAGGATTAATACATTTGTCACTGATTGATGTTATATTCAGCACCCTAACTCAAGAGTTTCGTAGAACTTTTTGCAATCATTCAGTTCACTTGTCAGAAGGTTTCAGCAATTGAGTGCTGATTTTCTCATTCTCTCAAATTGAATCTACCATTTGTCCATGCATTGAATATTGCTGTTACATCTCTTGCTTATATGTATTTAGAGATTCTTGATAAAATCCAAAGAAGAATCTGCAATGTTATTGGTCCCAACTCAGCATCTCTGCTTCAGAGATTTACTTTCCCCACTACCATAACTTCCCTGTGCCTTTTCTATAAATATTTTCATGGTAATTGTTCTGAAATGATTAAATGTAACTAAGTTTTATGCTAACAGTTTCTTCTCTCACTTCTTTCTTGTGGAAGTCTTCTCTGGCTTTTTGCTTTCTAGTCAAAAATGCAATGTCAATCATTATTTTTTGTCTTAATTCCTGTTCTTTTATTGTTCTCTCTTTAATGTTTTCTTTTCCTCATTCTCAGTAACCCTTCTTGCATTTTAGTGGCTTTATTGCTTTGCATGGCTTTAAAAAATCATTTGATCCAAATTATAATGATGCATTATGTGAAAAATAAATCATTTTACAGAATTATTTAAATTCTGTATTGTTTTTTAATGTTTAATTGATATCACATACTTTTTTATGCTCTGCATGCAGTTTTATATTTATACTTCATATATTTCATCTTAGATGAAAAACAACCGTTTTTATATATATATATATATAAAATTGCTTTGTGGGTATCAATGTAACATTCTCTGGTACTACTTGTTGTATTGTAAATCTGGATGTACCCTAAAACCTCTGGTCAGGGAACCACAAGAGGATATCTGTAAGAGATGTGTTGTATTTAATGAATAAAAAAAAAATACTTAATCTCTAGGAGTGCTAGTATGAGCGCCCCCCCCAACCACTACCACCAAAAAGAAATACAGACAATAATCCTCATTAAGCACCAATGGTTGTAATCCTTTCTTATTAAATAAGAGAACTACTATGCAAAACACAGGAAAAATATAAATTATTTTTTACATCAACTAGGAACTCCTTACTTCAAGGGGCTAAAAGCATTTTATGTAAGGGGAGAAGGGTTGTTCATTTTTTTTTTTTTTTATGTATGACCACTAGGACATCAATGTCTTGCATAGCATAAATTTGTCCTTGGGAATACCATTTACTGTAAGCTTGGATGTACAATTTGTGTAATGGATAATAGCTCAGAATTATTAACGAAAAAGCAGACTTCCAATTTTCATTGGGTTTCTTATATTTACTTACATGCAACTACCATTAGGAAAGGTAGGAATCTACCTCTTATCCTCCCCCTAACTATGGGTTAATTAGCCCGATGTGTATCACTAAATCATTATTATAAAAACACCAAAAAAAACCCACAAAACATTCTTAAATTCTAAAGATATATTCTTGTTTTAAATAAGCTGCAAAGGGTTGATAAGCCATAGAAAACTAATCAATCATCCTAGATTTGTGCATGTTCAGTTTCTTTACATAGCTTATTGCAGATACTCTGTCTTTCTGTTTGGAGGCTCTGCTGGCCAAAGGTAAATAACAAAGAAGCTGTATATATTATATAATTAGAATCCATTTTTTCCAGATACTAGAACACCACGAAAATAGAATCACCAATGTTAAAACATTCCCGATCCAAATGCAAAAGTATTCACAATTGCACAATATCTTTAAAAAATGTATCCAATTATCATTGATGTCATCATTATTTTTGTCTACTTTTCTTTTTGTAGGGTCTTTGGGTTTATAAGTTTGTCCATGGACATGATGAATTGCATTATAATGGTAATGTCTACTCACAAACTTGGGAGACAATTTCCTGGATTGTATCTGGAGTACCATTTGTGTTTGTTGTTGTTGGAGCTATCCATGCAATTATGGTTGGGCGTGGTTCCTGTTGCCAGGTGAGTAAAACATTTTAATATTTGTACTTAAGTGAGCTGTCAGTGAAACCCAATTTTTAGAATTCTTCATTATATGAGGGTGGGCTGCAAAATTCATAGGCCGACTATGAAGGGGTGATGCTAGAACTGTGTAATCTTGCATCCGCTAATTTCAACTCTTATTAGTAACTGCATCGTTTCTTTCCAGGTAAAATGACATCTGACTGTTTATCCTGTTGGTCAAAAAAAGTCAACAATAGATAAGACATCATCACTGTGATACTAGATCTCAGCCATGTATTTTTTTTATGCTGGTAAACATCGAGTCAAACCAAGGGAATCATGCCCATAGTCATGCACAGCAGCCATTGAAATGAAGGACTTGCTGGAACATTGTCCTGATGAAACAAGACCTTTTTCGGCGGTTTTCCTGGACATTTGGTCTTTCATAACTGCCTCAGCAAGTTGGTACAGTACTATCCACTGATAGCACAGTCCTTTTGAAAATAGTAAATAAACACAATACTTTTTATACCCACCAACCAAATTTAGGCCAACACAAACGACCTGGAGCAGGTAAGGAGAGGTATTCCATTGTATGGATTGTCTCTTTGTCTCAAAGTGATGAACCCAACACACACCCTGGGTTAGGAACCCAGGTATATCTGTCTCAAACAATGTAAGATTTTCCCATGCTTTTCATAGTCCTGGGTATGACGATAAACTACATCCAACAGCAAGACCTCTGATCAGGAGGTTTTGAGGAGCGTGGAACCACCTTAATTGCTGAAGTTCTTAGGTCCACCCTGACCCAGGGTGGTAGCACCTCTGGGTATATAGTTAACCCCCAAAACACTATGAAAGTGTGAAAATAGGTTTTAATACCCAAAATACTTTGTAAAAAAAAAAAAAAATTATTCTCAGCAATACATTTTTGAAAAAAATATTACCAACAATAAAAATTTTGTTGGCATTAAATAACCCATTGAGGTTGATATGCCGTAAAACAAAAACTAAACCAAAGCTTTTGATCAGGTGTCAGTTGTGGCACCCATCAAACAGAAACCTTCATCATGCCAAGTTGATTGTGCAGAATATTCTCAAGTCTTTTTCATAGGATATGCTAATACTTTGATAATTGCCTGTCATCAATCCCCCATGTGGTGAACATGATCAATGTTTT
Organism: Acanthosepion pharaonis; assembly: GCA_903632075.3. Lineage (NCBI taxonomy): Eukaryota > Metazoa > Mollusca > Cephalopoda > Sepiida > Sepiidae > Acanthosepion > Acanthosepion pharaonis. The sequence continues at coordinate 36,617 of CAHIKZ030002977.1, forward strand.
CCTTGGTGGTGGCAGTTGCAGGTATATCCAGGTTTTCTACAAGACTCATTTCCCCTCCTAAATTCAACTGCCCACTTTTGCACTGTTGATAAAGCTGAAGCATCATCACCTAATGTAGCAACCCTGTCAGCATGAATATCCTTGGCAGCTAAAACCCTTCTTCTGTAGATTTTTGGCCAAGCAAATTCACTACTAGTTACTTTTGAAATCTTTGAACAGTCAGATGTCAGTTTACCCAGAAAGAAACAATGCAGTTATTAATAAGAAGAATTGAACTTAATACATGTAAGATTTCACAATTCTAGCATCACTCCTTCATAGTCAGGCACTGAAAACGTTTGAGTTCACCTTTGTATGTATCTATAGACATCTTGTAGATAACTGGTTGTTACACAGTCTCTACTGATCGTTATTGATAGAACAGTTTTTTCTAATAACTTTTGGGAAATCTGCTATTTTTTTTTTTTTTTATTATATGAGCATAATTATATATGCACAGAAACCGTTCCAAAATCAAAATATTGTTTTTAACTTTGTTTAGTAGCAACTAAACCCATTGCATCTTAGTGGCTGTACTACCTTGCTTGGAGTGATACAGATTTAAAAAAAATAAAATTAAAATACTTCTGTTAAATTGCCTTGAATAATTTATGTAGAAATGTTCTTAATTTTCCTGCTCAGGTTAACTTTTATTACACTTTTAAGGATTGTGTTATATGCATTCATTTTGTATAAAAAGAATATTTCAACTATTCATAATCAAAAAAAGTCTGTAAACATCTTTACCAAAGAATTTTCATTTACAATTACCTGTTTCATGTTATTAAATTTCTGTTTATCATTTTTGAAATTCTTCATTGTAGTTTCAGTTTAGTTTATGATAAGCAAAAAGCATAACAATTGTTGTTTGTTAATGATTTATTCAAGGTTTTTTTAAGTAAACTTTGACAGAAAAAAACAAATTTTCTTGCTTTCTTTATTAAAGCAAAATTAGTTCCTACAAATAGATCCTACCATATTTTTACATTTAGAGTTGAATTATGAAATATCAAAATGTAAATTATTTAAACTTCATTTTAGGTTTCACTCACCAGTTTTAAAAGCACTTAATTTTTTTTTTTTGTGTTCATGCATCATTTATTAAAAGAACACCATCACTTGTGAGAAGGAAGAATTTTTTTATCCTAAGAAATTAGTTGCTTTTATAATAAATAGAATTTTAATTAAAAATCTTGTATTCTGATATCACCCACCCACAAAAAAAAAAAAAAAAACCCAACATCAGCAGTAATCCCAACATTAATTTCAAACCCTGGTCCTACCACAGAGGTAATGCAAATTTTACAAGTGTACAATTTTACTGCTATGAATGCAGGCAGCTGACATTGAACAGCCAACTTTGAAAAGCAAATTGTTTGAAGCCTACTCTGGATTTGGAAATTGACCACAAACAGACAAGTATGGTTACCATATTTGCCAAATAAAAACAAGACACCAGGGATAGATCTCTATTATCAGCAGAGGTAGTTAGGCAGGGTTTTTTTTTTTAGGCGGGGATTTGCCTTAGCAGAAGGCGATATAAATAAAGTGTCCTGGACTTCTATTTTACAAATCAGCAACCTTACATTAAAAGCAAATATACGACTCTCTTAGCAACCGTGTGTGTGTGTGTGTATATATATATATATATATAGCATGTGTGTGTGATGCAGTTATAAAAATAGTTTAAACTTAATCCTTTTTTTTTTTCCTTTAAATATATTTAGTTTATCATTATCTGGTTAAAATTGAATGACAAAGACAACAGATCAAGGTACAAATTTCTGACATGACTTTACGCATTTGTGTAAAGTCAGCAAAAAAAAAAAAAAAAAAAATGGTGGTGGTGGAAGAGAGGGCATTGATTATAAATTAATATTTTTTCTTTAAATGTGTTTTTGTGGGACACTGAGTATTTATATTGAAATCTGAACTAAAAAAAAAAAAAAAAGTGCACTTGTGGAGGAGTTGAAAAATATTCCCTTTTAATATTAGATATTTATATTGAAATATCTCTTAATACAAGATATATATTCTCTTGATATATAACTTTTTTTTAATCATTTCACCCCAAGCAAGGCAGGAATGCCACTAGTATGCAGGGGGTTACAGAGAGTGAAAGTGAGAAAAAAATTGCTATAGGTAGGATTGAGGAAAGGATAAATCAAAGGGATTCAAGAAGATAGAAATTGATGTTGCAAATAAATGGAAGGGAGTTCAACGGATGGGAAGTGTGAGAAAGGAAAATGTTGGTGTAGAAGTTGGGGTTACATTTAACTATTTCAACAGTAAATTGGTGGTATCTAGATGCCAATCTAGTAGCACACTTAAATTCACATAGTCTGGGCATAAGGAAAAAAAGCTTGTCAGAACAGTTACCATGACAGTATTTGTAGAAAAGACAGAGGGAAGCCAAAGTGACTGAAGTCAAGATCGATTACATTGCAGATCCTTCTTTGGATTTTGTCAAGAACTTTGAGATGAATAGCAAGAGCACCTGACCAGATATGGCAACAGCATTCAATGCACGGATGAATGGTAGATTTGTAAATGTGCAATATAGATGGACAAGAAAAATCTTCTGGTATGACACAGTGACCCAACTTTCATTGCTGTAGATGCAGGTATTGATTCGATGTAATCATTCCACTTCAAGTTGGTTAAAAACCTGAGGCCAAGAAGGCACAATGTGTTGCTCTCCATGTGTCTAGCATCAGCCATGCTGATGGCAGACAGGAAAGTTTCTCTATGATGGTTAAGTTTTGGAGGAATTAAAATTTACAAGCAAAATTTACAATACAAAATTTACAATCAGTTAACCACTGATTGGAGGTCCTTTTCAATATCAGCAACCATGTTAACATTGATGACATCAGGAAGATCATTGATGAAGATCATAAACAGTGTAGGATCCAGAATAGAACCTTGGAAGACATCCTCGTTTGTGTGAAAGGATCTGGAAGTGAACTTGTTCAAATTGAACTTCAGTTCTGTAATACCATAGCCCTGAAGCTTATGTAGAAGCCTTTGAAATATCTAGAGCCACAGCTCAAGCTTGATATACATATTCAGTGATGTCCATTAGCACATCAGTAGTAGACCTGGCAAAATGGAAGCCATATTGTTTGTCCAAGAGTAGGTTGTGAGAGGTAAGATGCTTAACCACTTTAGCATTGAGTAAAGCCTCGAATACTTTGCCAATAAGCAGTAGGAGACTAATAGGGCTGTAGTTAAAAGGATCTGTAGTGATACTAGCAAATTAGTATGCATAATTTGCATAAGCACAAGTGAACACTCATCTAAGTAGTCACTGAGAATAACGAAGCAGTAGTACGAGTTTAGCGG
>CAHIKZ030002977.1:45000-120000 GCA_903632075.3 Acanthosepion pharaonis
AAAAAAAAAAATATCCCCATTTTATTTCTATAAATGTCTATTTTAATTGAACACGCCCACCAGACTCATTTACATTCCTACAAATACTAGTCAAAATATTTTAATTTTTTTTAGTACCATAATAGAGATTATAATACTTTCTGTATTTCTATTTAGACTAGAACATTATTTCCGAGCACTTTTGAGACTATAGAAAAGTACTTCAGCAAAACTATTGCCCACAGATATGTATAAATTATTTAAACCCATAGAAACCTGTCCATGGCTAAGTCCAATGGTCTTATTATTATTATGAGATAGGCACAATAATTTCATGACAGTTTGAAAAGTAAAAATGACTCCAAGACATATGTAAAGATACAAATTTACTGAAACTTTATATAATTAGATAGATGTTAATTTATTAAAAAAAAAAAACAGTTATTCATTTTAACTTTAAACCTTTTACTGCATATACATTGTAGATAAATAATGCATAAAACCAAAATATAATGAATGGATCTTTTTTTCAATGAAAAAAAAGTCATCATAAATAAGTTAAGGGAATTTAATATCAGTGGTCTCTTTGGGTTGATAAATTCATCTTTGTTGTACTTTGTTTTTAAATTATGAATATTTAAAGCAGAATTATATTTCAGGTGCAGATGTTATTTGAATTACAGGGTGTCTGACTTGCAACTTTTTATTTACTTTTTTTTAAATATTGAATTAATATAATTCATAATATATTTATTTATAAATATTGTAATTTTAATTCATATGTTTATTATTATAATTCAAATTATAAACTGAATTCTTAAATTGTAAAAAAAGAAAGCAAACCTGAAACCTGTTTAAATTAGCTACTTTTTATACGTCCTGTATATAGTGTCTTCATTTGTTGCCATTAGGGAAAGTTATTAATTTAAATTTCCCTATGTGCTTTTTTCCATCACCAGTCATGTTAATTTCATCTTGTTACAGTGGAACACAAAAAAGTGCAAAGTTAATGTTAAACAAGCTTTTTCATTATAATTAATTTTATTCCTGTCAAGAGAAAGGGATAATATACATCTTCCTTGCAAGGGCTGGATTAACAACAATGGGGTCCCCACTTGGCCCTACATTGACAACAATTTCTTAATTTTACATTTGTTCCTCTTAGGCTCCATCTGTCCAATGAGGCAATGGATTCGGCCATTGAGGACTGCTTGATGCAGAACAGTGTCAACCGAGGCTGAACAACCATATTTTTGAGAGGCAGTCCCTTACACAGCTGTTACATTTGAAGATAGATGGCTGCTGCAGATTTTAATTTTTATTTAGTGACTGAATATTTGCATGTTGTTAAAATATCTACCTCTATGTTGTAAATATGAAGCACTTTAACAAGTTTCTGAATGTTTTATTACTTCACGCAATCCACATTATACAAGATATTAAACTAGACACAGGTCATTGACATTGCAAAAGCATGTGACAGTTGAAAAGTCAGGTAAATGAACCTTGACAATTTCAGCTATTCAAGAACATTGTGGAATGTATATAAAATAAATCCACTTCCCATTAGGCAACTTAACTTTAAAAACAAGAAGTAAACTAGAACAGTTTTCTTGGTTTAAGACACCTACAAAAATAGTTTTAATATGATAAATATTTTTTTTTGTAAGTTGTGATTTTTTTTTTACATTAGGTTATTAAGTCTGGATTTCTGGGATGATTGTCCTCATCCTTGTTGTTATCAAAACATTTTTGGCTGTTGTGTCCTCTTCCCTTGATTGTTGATCTGAGTAACCTACAAGGAATTCTGACTTTATTTAATCTACAGTGCCAGACTTTTCGTTCCTCTGCCCATGTCTAGAGATATCTTGTCTAGTTCTTATTTATAGTACACACTGCCTGGCAAAGAGATTGAACTCGCAATTTCTATGTCGCCAAATTCATGAACCAACACTTTAATCCACTACAGGACAATAGCCTAGTGGATTAGATCATTGGTTTATAAATTTAGTGATTGGAAGTTCAGTCCCTTCGCCAGGCAGTGTGCATTTGAACTGTGGTAACAGGGCGAGCAATATGACGAGATATCCCTAGGCATGGGCAGTGGTATGAGAACAGTCTAACCCTGTAGATTAAATAAAGGGTTCTTTTGTAGTTTACCCAGATCAACAATCACCTGATGACAGCTAGAGGGCACAACAGCCAAAATGTGATAATATCAACAAAGATAAGGACAATAGTCTGCTTGTAAATAGTGTAAATAGCATGTTGAGTTTTATGGCAAATATAATATGATCAATACAAGGCATAATACTTTCGAAAGAAAAAAAAAAAAAAAATGACCATGATGCCTCTTTCTCTTTTGGTGCCCTTATAAACTCTTATTTTATTTAATGGTTAATCTGGCCCTGTTTTCTTGTTTATAATGGATTCTACAACGATATGTAATGAAAATTTGATGTGGTTCACTGGTGAAACTGCATGGCATCGACATTTGGGGAGAAAACATCAGATTAAAATATTGTGATTTATATTAAAAAAAATTGTGATGCATATTAAACTATATTGTGATTTTTAAAATAAACTTAATGCATTGTGATTTATATTAGAAATTTGCAACAAAGTGAAGCACAACAATCCAAACAAACTTCTTGGATATTAACACTTACATTCCAACCATTTTTTTTTTTTTTTTTTCCAAAACAATTTAATGTCTTTTTGTCTTTGATCTTTGCCAACACACCATTTCAGTCGATCCATTCTATGGCCTTTCCTCAGGTATCCTGTCTAAAAGAGAGGATAGTATGTCTCTTTCTGACAGTGTAAAAAAAAAAAAAAAAAAAAAAATTAAATTTTTTTTTTTAAAGTTTCATCTAAGCAAAAATGCTTCTAAAATCTTTTCTTCTCATGTGTACAGCTAGTTTCAATGGCAATGTGCTAAGATCTTTTCTATTTCAAATTCTCCAATTCCTTTGTTGAACAAAGCGAAAGTACATGGTGTTGAAATTTCATACTAGCTCATCTTAGGATTGGCTGAAACCAGTCAGCAAGATCAAAGACATGAAGAAGAGATTAAATTTTCCAAGATGATGTTGGAATGTTAACGACTCTCTCTCAAACTCATAAACAATGCAATTTTACATTAGATTTTGACTTCACACTTGTCAGAGTGATAATAATGAATTAGAAAATGTTTGGGACAAACTTCTCAACTAAATCAACTGTAAAGGACATTGTCAGCTTGAAGTTAAGTATTTTTTTCTACATATATTTTTTTTAATCTTACTGCTGTGATGCATACTGCTGTGAAGTTCTACCTCCATTAATTGAAAGTATTGGCACTAGGTGGCCAAATCTGCAGGTGTAACAAATGAAAACCTCTATCTCTCATACACACACTAACCATTTTTCTCGGTGACATTTGGACTCTCAGTCTGTATCTGCAAATTTACTATCTTATTTCATAGGCAGTATCCTCTCTCATTACTTATATGTTTCAAGGTAGGCTAGATTTATAGGTAAAAGTGCTCAATATTCAGAATAGATACTGTTGACTCTTACATTTACATGATGAGTGTTTCATGCTTGAACACAATCTCAGGCCATGTGTGTTGGATTATGTGGTAGTTGAGTTACCATCCAACACACATGGCCTGAAGATTGTGTTCAAGCATGAAAGAAGATGACCAACAAGGCACTGCAATTAAGTTTTTTATGATATTTCTCTTGCATTTGTAGAAGAGATTTCTTTTTTTGGATAGTATATGTAAGAACTGTCCAAATGTTTCCTGGATCCAATTACTTTTGGCTAAACTATTAGTCATTAAGGATTTTTTTTTTTTATAGCAATAGAAATGTTTTAATTCTCAAACACAGTCAGCACATTGTGACCGGGTTCATAATTATAAGGGTCTATATATATATATATATATATATATCAATCAAAGAAACAATGGGACCATACCTATTATTTTCCTCTTTGATTTATAACTTATTAATTTCTCGTTTTTTGGCAACAGCAGTCCTGGAGTGTCAACCAGATCTTGCTGAACAAAGCATGCATTTGTTTTGTTACTTTTCAGTACTTTCATGGGCTGTTTGTACCAATTAGTACGATTAAAACATCCTGAAAATTTTCTTTACATTCATTTACTATACAGTATTTATCCAGGTCTGTCTCTATAGTTGTAATTATATAATGCAATTACATATTGTAATTGTTTGAATTTTTTTTTTTTAAATCCCGTTTTTGTATTAGGATTTTTTTTTTCTTTAATATACAGTATATACTCAATTAGTAAAATATCTGGCAATGTCCTAATTAAAATAGCTTCCATGAACATTATGAAACTTAGCTGGATTATTTTATTTTGTCTGATCCATATTTAACTTAACATGGAACAGAAAAGGACAGACAGAAAGTGATGAAAAGTAAGGAAAAATTTGATTCTTTTAACAGAACTCTACTCTGACAATAAAATGTTAAGGGACAAGATTTAGTAAACATTTCTTTTTAATTTCTGTTTGAATTTTCAAGCTAAGGGATTATCATTATTATACACTGATCTATTCAGCCTGCTATATTCATCTTGGTTTGTTATACTGACAACATTTTGTTCATTGGCCCTCAAGGGTTTATCATTTTTGCTCAGGTTCTGGGAATTTTTGACCAATCAATTTTATCCAGTCCACTAGATTATACTGTTCTTATTCTCCTGTCCATGTTGATGGAAATATTGTTTTAATTATTTTTCCTTAATTTGTGGCATCATAAATACAAACCAATTAAGACCCGATATGAGATCTTTTTCTCATGGACACTGGAATAAAGAGTTTGTGGATGGAATAAAAGTGTTTGGTTCAGAAGTTCCAGAATATTATCAAATGTATTATACATCTGAAAAAGGATAGTTGAAAATAAAACTACAATAATTAAGACATGGATATCAGTTTAAATAAATCAGTGGACAATAATATTTTATTTTTTACTTTTTTTGTAAATTAAAAATATAGAAATAATGTTAACTTGGCATTTCTTGGTTTTTGATCAAATATTTAAACCATTAAGACTAGAATAAATAAATGAAATTAACTTAATTAAAATGTTTAAGTTTTCAATTAAGACTTCTTGAAAATTATTCCAGTTTCTGTGTTCTTTAACATGACAGATATACAGACAGAAAACTGCATTAATATAATAGGAAGAAAAGGGTCAATGAAGTGATTTCATGTTACTGTTAAATAGTTTGTAATTTGACTGTTTATATTTTGTTTTTTTTTTTTTGTCTTGCCTTGTTACCCAACAGTTTGTTTACTTTTTGAGTTTTGTTTGTATTGAGAATAAATCACTTTTTTTTTTTTTAAACTTTGAATTTTCAGGGTGCATATATATTTATATATATATATATATATATATATATATATATATATATATATATATATATATAACAGATATAGAGTGTCCATAAATTCCTTATCTATTTTGATAAAAGGACATGACACCCAGCACAAGTCCTGTACAGCTCAAATTGTTCAACAGGATTTTGAAAGACATTCTAGGGAATTTGTAGCATTATATTATACATTCATGTAAATTGTCTTAAGTCTCATTTTGTAAATTTGTGGTTTGATATGTCCTCAAGCAAAGAAATCCCAGGGATATTAGATCAGAAGGGAGGGGGGTGTACAAGTGGGATAATGGATAGTGGCTTGGAACGAGAAATTGGCTAGCCAAGTTTGAATTCCAGTTGTGTTTGTAAGATTCACTATAGCTCAAATACCTTGGGGAAGGTATATACTTCATCTCTCCTCCCCAAGCTGTGTGTTATGTATTAGGGGCAGACTGGGCTCTTCAGCCATGGTTGGTATTCAGTCTAGAAGTAGAACAACCTTGAATTCAAAACCATTGAGTGACTCCATCCTGTAAAAAGCTACAGCAGCAATGCCTAGTGTATTGAGAGTTGTGGACCCATAATTTTTGTGCAGTCAATGGAACTTGACTAAGGGTAGAGATCTGGGGGATCTAGTGGGCCATGATTTTTTTTATTTTTTTTTTGAAAACCCTTCAGATTATCCCAAACAATTGTGATATGACATATTTAATCAGAAACAAACTTGAGGCTCAAGTTATTGCTGAAATATTGCGATAAATTGTCTGTTACTACAGCTTCAACAAAGATGGAAAAAGGTTAGTAAATCTTGGAGTTTGTCAAACCCATCCAGTTATTAACCGTAGGCAAGTTCTGTTATTAATTCTGGATAAAGTCATTTGAATGGTCATTTGTTCCAATCGACTTTTCACAATTGCCAGAATGTATACAAAATGCCACAGATGCAACAAACTAGTCAGGATGTGTTTTAAAATGTCAATTTGAGTCGTGTAGCGATACTGAAGGACATTATATCAACCCCTATTCTTGATAATTCAATACTTGTATCAGTAAATCTTTTTATTAAAACAGATAATGAATTTATGGACAACTTATAAAAGGTGCTTTTAAAGTCCCCATGGATTTTCTGTAAAAACTTTGAAAGTTAACAAAATACAGTGCCAGATTTATTTAAATGAATACAAAATGTTATTGATATCTTCTGTTTTTATAGAATTTGGATCAATTCTAGAGTTAATTATTTTCCTTTTGAAGGAAAAAGAATGAAAAGTTTATAAAAGCCTGTTGGATAGTTCCCTAATATTTATAGGAGGATTTTGTCTAATCAAAGAATTGTCAGCTTAAACATCATGAGAACCACATGTACAGATAATCTGTAAAAATTTATTCACTTACATTGAAGTCAGATTCAAACAATAAAGATTCCAATCTAGAACCATATTCACCAATTAGTTTCCTTGTATTATTCATTTGATTTCATCTATATTTTTTTTTTATTATTATTTACTTTATACTGAAATACATAGGAACTTTAAAAGCACAATGAATGTCAGTAAAATCTCTTCAAAATATGTGCCTATCTCAACCAACCCATTTTACCATCTACGAGGTTATTTGCTAAAAGACATTCAAGTATTCAGTGATATTGCATTTCTTCCAAATCTCATGTTGTTAAATCTTCTATTTTGAAAGTTTAGCACAAAGTGCGTGGTTTTGAAACTAACACAACTGCTGATAGTCTTGTCTATCATTATAGGTATGCACAGTTTGGGGGGTGGGATAGTGTTTTACATTGAAATACTTACACATTTGCTCACAAAAAAAAAAAAAAAAAAAAATACTGGAAAACCAAGTGGTAAAAAAAATACTTTGGGAAATGAAGTATGACTTTTTATTCACTGAAAAATATTTTGACAAACACATACACACATATTCAGTAAAACAAAAAATAAAAAAAATAAAATAGTAATCACAATAAATTTCAATAATTCTAATACCATATTTTGCAATCTGTGGTGTGGTTGTCATTATTACTAGCTTGTAAAGTAGAAGACAGGCTAATATAAATTTAGACCTGTTTTCTATTTACATAGAGAGCAAATAAATCTGATTGTTCACTTACATTTCTCATGTTTTGTAGTCTTGTGTTAACTTTGCTGTTATTTTTATTCTTATTTCAGGCCAGCCATCACTAATTCAATATCACTGGGACATGTAAATGTACAGGAGAAGTATCAGGTTAATGATGCTTGCATTATTTTCTTTCTCTGTCATACTCTGTAAATGAGTCAATGCTGTATAAATCGTACCAGCTAGTTACCTTGTTTTAGAAATTTTACCTTATCTATTATGGACAATGTATGGTGTTTGTGTTTCACACAATGAAAAGCAATTACTGTATTTATTAGAGCCATGACTGAGGTTAAACATCAACAGGTTATAATAAAAATTCACAAAGACAATAATGCCTTAGTGCTTGAAAGTGCTCAACAACAACTGATACAGCAGCAGCGTCATGCAGTAGTGCCCCGATTTGTGCAGCAACCCAGAAAATCTGGAATTGCTCTCCTGGAAACTAATGCTTTATTTTGGATTGAATTCAAAAACTGATTTCTGGATTGATGGCCAACCTTTACATTTGTACTCAGTGAGTTCACATCAGTTGTGACTGGTGGATTTCACCAAAAAAAAAAAAAAAAAAAAAAATGTTCTTGGCATTTGAACTACTTATGGCCACAGAGATTAAGCAATGTTGAGCATGGTCAGTACCTAGATAGGTGACTGCTTGGAAATACAAGCTGCTGGAAGCTTAGCCGTTCAAGTAGTCTAATAGATAATGGCTCAGAATTGTTAATCAGAGAACCGAGTTCCAATTCCTTCTGGGTTTGTTATATTCACTTATGCATAAATACCCTTGGGAAAGGCATGAGTCCACCTTGTCTCCCCTCCAACTATGGATTAATTAGTAAGACTTGTATCAATAAATCATTATCATCTCCCCAACCAAAAAAATTTCTTACTTTCTAAAAATACTTTCTGGCTTTAAATAACCTATAAAAGGTTAATAGGTCATAAAAATTGAATCAATAGTACTCCAGATGGTTTTACAAATGCTGTTATCTGGATGGCTTCGACTCTTAGGATTTCTAGTTTTAATCCTGTCGCTAAATTGAGAAAGTTCCAAAAGTACTAAGACAATCATTTTCATATTCCTAATATTAAAATTCACTCAATACAAGTCTCAAGAACCACTCAAGGAAGATAGAGGTTTACTGTTAAAATAATTGTAATGAATAAAAGAGAATGTGGTAGGAAGTGAAGATTATGAGGATAGATAATGAGTCACCCTTAACTTGAAGAGAATAAGATTGTAGTTTTCAGGGAAGCATCTGCACAGGAGCTTGTTGCACAAAGTGGCAATTCTTGGGTAAAAGCTGAATGGAATTTTCATCTTACATTTAAAACATGGAAGAAACGAGGATAGTTCAACTGTGGATGTAGCATGACAGGTCTTAGATGTAAAGATCCAAACTGATGGAACGCAAGAATGGAGTTCATCTGAACATTTGCCATAGAAAAAGCAATAGAGGAGTAATTTGTATGTATTCAGTTTTTGTGTTAACTTTAAATGGCGGCTAAATATCAAATGACAGCAGGTATCTTGAATATCGCAGCTGATTTTAGAAATGGGGCCAACTAATGAGACTGCTCTTCTTTGAAACTCATGGACTGAAGCTACAAACTACGTTAAAAAAAAACAAAAAAAAAAAAACAACAAAAAGCAGAAAACATATCTTGAGGAATTTCAAAAGCAGCAACAAATAAAATGGATAGCACTGAAAAGAAAAAAAAAAAAAAAAAGTGTGTATGTATGTATGTGTATGTATATATATATATATATATATATATATATATATATATATATATATATATATAAAAATCAAGATACTGATATTCCACACTACTTCAAACAAAAGGTTAGGAAGGAAACCCCCATGAATACTGGAAAGAGCAATAACAGTTACTGGACTTAAGAAACCTATTTTTCTGAAAAATTGTTTTAATAAAGATTTTTATAAATTTCAACCAACAGTGGCACTGGCTGTTCAGTCAATAAGATCTGAATGTTTCCATATAAGGACATTGCTAATAATACCATTAAGCAGTACCATCATCTGGATGGTTTTGATTATTCCTTAGACTTTCCAGTTTTTTTGCCAAACTCTTTGGGATTCTTCCATGTTTACCAATAATAATGTCACTTTCAGGTTTCTAGATTTTTCAATTCAGTATTTCTCCAGGTTTTCATGTTATTTGAATTTTGTGCTTTGCTGGGACAATTTATTTAAAAAAAATTTTTTTTTTTAACTAATGTTCTCCTGTACAAGGCCCGAGAGGCACAGGGTTATAGAGTAACAGGCACAGTTTATGTGGGGAAATAACCTTTTCATGTCCAGGGTTAACTGTTAAGATTGTTGTGATTGTGGAACTGACTCCCGCGAGGATGCTTCCTCAAAGCAGTGGTTTGTGGAAAGAAGCGGCTCAACAATGAAATACGAAGGCAATGAGGATAGTTCGCTCCAATGTGCAGTGATGGTTATCATTGGTAGAACTAAGAAATGTTGTTTATCTGAGTACTTCCACTAGAAGCAGAGACAGCACAGCGAGAGGCTTGCAACATTTTGTCTGTGAGAAAGAGGTTGTAGGATGGAAAACAATTTGTCACCCACAAGGACACAAATGCTTTTAGGCTCTATGGCTGCCCTGAACTGACATCTTGATTATGTCATTTTATTTTTATGTAACTCCGAGTTACATGTGCTATCTATTTTAGTTGTTGCCGCTGTTGGTAGTCCTCTAGTGATGTGGTTTCTGTTATTTGGTACAGGTCTTTTGTGATTCTGTAGCACTAGTCCACAACTTTCAAAAGCAGCATGATCTTTGTCAAGACCTTTAGGCTTCACACCTTTACACCAGATATTTGTGAAACAATGAATGTAACAAACTCGACCAGAATTCGAACTAGGCTTGCCAATTTCTCATTCAGAGCTTGTTAAACAGTACTCAACCTGCACACCCCATTAATATTAACACATTTCAACATTATTATTATTATTATTATTATTATTGAGTGAGTGGTGCATGCCAGCAAAATGACACTGGGGTAGAAATATACAAATTCCACTGTATCCCTCGACACCCAGGCACATATCATGCACATATGGCTGTGGAGCATATGCTGATAGGTATTGATAAAAGCCGCCTAGGTCAAGCCCAGTTACAAATACCTTCAGATTTGGTAAACCAGAGAGTTTTTCATTAAGGCTGTTTGAAAAGTCATCCTAGTTGCCTCATTCTCTGCAACAACTTACGACCATAATGCTTTCTTACTACTCCCACTTTTAAACAAAGATGTGCAGTACACGATCCCCTTCATACCCAAGTGGTTATGGTCAGACAACTGACAAAGAAATTTGGGATACTGAATGGGATATTTACTGGAGCTTACTCATCTTAATACTTCCAATTAAGAAAGTTAAGATTGAAAGCCATGCTTGGTGTGGCATGATGGCTTTTATTATTATCAGGAATGGATTAAGCTAATACAGAGCCTGTAGCCTATGTTCCAAAGGGGTTCCTAAATTAAAAGCTACACATAAATATTAAGTCATAAATTATTTATTAGCATCATTATAGATCTTATAAAACAAACATTTAACTGCAATTTAAAGAAACCCAGAAAAATCTGAGGCAAATGACTTTTTTTATTACTGATACTTCATCCAATACAGGGCCCAAGAGCCACTCAAGGTAGAGTTACAGAGTGATATAAGAAAAGGGGAAGATTATAGTTGTCACGGAAGTATTCTCTTGGGAGTTTGTTCCACAATGTAACAATTCTGGAGAAGAAGCTGTCCAAGTGGAACTTGCTTTTTATCAAAAGAAGATGGAGTGTGGATGGTTTTCCACTGAATACGTCATTGAGATTCGAGTAGATTTAACGGCCTCGATATGTTATTTGAATAGAATAATTAAACATGCAGCTCCCCCTCCCCCTCCCCAAATATGTAGACATTAACATTACTAGATCGCAAGATGTCGATTTTACCAGACAGCTTGAAAGTATTTTATGCGAGTTCTACGAAAAAGTGGGATCCGTAGGATTTGCTATTTGGTTAATCTAACGCTAATGACAATTCTTCTTAAGATTCAATTTTCAGATTAATTTTGTTTATTTGACGACTTGATTGTTTTTACATTGATATTTTCTTTATATTTTAAATGTTTGTTGTTTTTTATGAGAGAATATATAATTTTACATATCAAGAACAATGTTGGGAAAATGTATGACAAAATAGAAACATTTCACCATTCTTGGCGGAACTTCTATTATCACAGTGTGGGAATGATGGAAAGTAAAAGAAAAAGAATCTTAATGAAAAAAAAAAAAAAAAATTTGGAGTTCCCAGCATCCCTCGTTCGTACGCATGTGCAGTTACACCAAGATAACAAATTTAGTCTGATGAAGTCCGAAAGGATGAAACGCGTCAAAAGAAAAATTTTTTCCACTTTGGCCATGTCCATTACAATCTCTCCAACGAAAGAGACAAAATCGCCTGTGCCATACACGGTCATGTAAATTACCTCCTCGTGACTTAGGACTAACTAAATGCCTGGAGGTGGGCATAAAAAAAAAAAATCTGCGTAACTGACGGAGGCACACATAAAAACCGACAGATTTTCTCGGTAGAGTGGTGGTGGTGGTGGTGGTGGGGGGGTTTACATTTCAACAAGCCAACTGTGAGCTTCAAAGACAAAGACTTGAAAGTGTGGAATGTGAAATGGATTCATTATTTCTACAAGTGAATTCGGCTCCATGACCGACTGATTTCACCCAAAATTAAGTACCTCCAATAATTCCACTAAGATTTAAGTGAATTTTCATAAACGAAAAATCTTGAAGCTTCCATTTTAGTTTTAATTGAAAGCTAAAGGATTAAATTTACTATTTCGTATTTCCGGTAAGCAAAACACTGTAGCGTATTTCAAACAGAAATCCTTATTAATTGGAGTCAGATCCATTTTGGGGGACTAAAAATAGCTGATTAGTGTCCATTTTTTAGCCATCTGCCACCGCAAAGATTTTTTTTCTTTATTAAAATGGCTTCCAAAAATAAAATACTTTTCTGAAACTTTGAGGAATATTAGCTGATTTAAAGTTTGATTGTGGCGAATAAAAAGAAAACAGCAACCAGCGAGTAAATTCAAGCTCTCCCAGCTGGTATTCCTACCTAGAGTCGTTCCTTCTTGAGTCCTGTCTCAAAATCGCACTAACAGACTTTCATTCATTAACTCTCTAGCTTGAGTGGGTCTTAGGCCTTATATTGGATGAGCAATTAGTAAAATAAGAATGAAAAAAAAAAAACTGAGGATTATTTGAAAATAAACCTCAAGAAAATAAATGAAGACTCAAAACAAATGTTTATACCTTCTCCAGTTTTTATTATAATGTTCACACTGTAGAAGGCCCAAGAGCCAAGAGGTATTGTTTATGCAGATATGTAGGGAAGATAATTGTTAACTATTCTTGAACATGTTAAGATTGTAGTGATTGGGAAAGCATCCTCTTGGGAGTTAGTTCCACAAAGTAGGGATTCATGGAAAGAAGCTGTTCAATTAGAACTTTCATCTCGCCAATGGAATATGAAGGGGAATCGTAATATTAGTCATTTACCCACAAGGAAACATTTGGCATTCATCAATCAAACAGTCAGTACTGCTTTCAGGTGAAATTTATAAAATTTTTGTCTCAAAACAATTTTTAAGGAGAACCGTAATTGTTATCACTTTTATTGATGGGGGTTTCCTTCCCATCCTTTTATTTGAAGTCATATGAAATGTTAACATCTTTATTATGTTATTTTTTCTTTCAGTTACATGTACTATCAGTGGAGTAATCCACAGTTACCTCCCTTATCAAGAAATGTTATTGGCCTTTGCTATAAAAATAGTGCATCAATGAGGAGAGAAAAATTTAAATTCTACAGGTTAACTAGTTTGGATGTCAAAACAGTCAAAGACTTCATCTCTTTGTCCCTCCTGTAATTTAATACACTTAACTTTGTCACACTATCCATTTTAGTTGTTGCCGCTGTTGGTAGTCCTCAAGTAATATGGTTTTATTTGATACAGTGATTCTATCACCAGTTCAAAGAGGGATAATCTTTGCCAAGACCCACATGTTTCACTCGCTCAAAGGCCTTTTTCTCCCTTTATCTTAGGAAGCAATTATATACAACTGACAGCTTAGCTATTGCTAAATGGATATGGCACCATGTATGACATTCATATGAAGGTCTTGATCTGATGAGGCTATTTAAGAACATGACTTGAGTTTTCAGGCTGATGTTTAAGTTTTGCATCAACTTGCAGGAATGAGGTAGGTTTGCATAGGAAATAGGTAAACGTCGAGATGTAATATGGCACAACGCTAATAGAGTTTTATTGTATTTGATTTAAATTCATGACAGTTACCCAATGAGGATCAATTTCATCAATAACTGCATTGATTTATTTACTACTTCATTTTAATTTATTAAGCAATTACTTTTTAAAAAAAATTATGGACAATTTGTCTGCGATTACTTATTCTTTTTTAAATAGGGGAAATAAAAAATTAAAAAGAAAATTTGGGGGGAGAATATTAAAAAAAAATTCTTTAGTTTTTCAGGGGATTTGTGTCTTTAAAACAAATTTATTAATAAATTCTTGGATTAGGCCTGGAGGAAAAGCTTATGACAATGTGGAATACTTCATAACAAAAGCAATAAAAAAAGAAACTAAACGATAATTGGCTAGATTATATATGCAAAAAAAAAAAAAAAAAAAAGTTATTTATTTTAAATGTTTTAAATTTTAGCATCCCTTCTCTGTCATGCACATATGTATTTACATCACTTTAATCTGATGAAGTCATACAGGAAGAAACGTGTTAGGCAAAAAGTTTTTTCCATTTTGTCATTATCTTTTCCTTATATATATTATATACCGACCGTTGTTCAACCAATACAAGGCTAGAGAATCGCTGTAATGAATGAAGTGAATAATATTGAATGAAAGAGGAGGTGGAAGGAAATTAAGATTTGGGGATTAGATAACGATCGATCTTTGACTTGAAGAGGTAAGAATTGCAGATTTCAGGGAAGTCTAATACACAAAATAGCAGTTCTTGTGAAAAAGCTGTCCATGGAAGTTACATATTGTAGCTGTCTTGCTAAAATAAAATATTATAAAAATTCAAAGAATATTGGCATTGATTTAAATGAGTAATTTGTATTTGAAAAAAACAAAAAAACAAAAGAAAACAAAAAAAAACTGAATCATAGGAACAATTAGACATGTTAAAAATCTTACATCTTGTTATAACTCCTGGCAGTTATATGTCTCAGACCACCCACGGAAATGTCATTAGAAATTTCCCTCTACTGACTCCAACGGACTGGTATTTACTAACCTCCCCACAAGGCAGGATGTGGCACAAGGCCGATTTTTATATGGGGTAATTTCAAGCTCATAGGCTGGGGCAAAAATTCCCCATAGACCCCACATATACGAGGTCGAGTTTGTCTACCTGTAGGCATAGCCTCGTCTGGGTTCCTCATTGCAGTCAGAGAGTTCGACAAGTCATCTGTGAGCCTGTCAGCGGACTGCCTGAATTTCGATAGACTACTACTCACTCTTTTTGAGTTCTTTATTTAAGTCATCTTGCCTAGTTCATTTGTGTTATTGGGGGGGTCTTATTTACTCCACAACGCATATCAAAGCTAATTTTTACCCGAATATTTCAGTAGCAGTATGTTGGTGCATTGATGTGTTGCTTACCTCCAGATCTAAAGTTTTAGCCCGGATGACGTTCACTTAATACAGAATGTGGCAGAAATACCTGCTGCATAATTTGCAAGACATTAGCAAGATGAAGACACCGTTGCCACCAATGTCTTACCATTATGTAGCCGGTATTTCTGCCACACTGTATAACAAGCAAAACTGACATTAGCTTTTATTTAATAAGATTTCTTTGCTCTTACATTCTACCCAAAATCATGTTGCTAATAAAATAATTATCCAAACGTGTGTGTGAGTATATTAACAAATGGAGAGGAGTTGCTGGTTGGCTGCATAATTTATATGTCATTGAAATGTCATATTGAACTTTTGCCCTTCATAACACTTCAGAGGGTAAAATGATTTACTTACTGATACTATTCTTTTCTTTGGGTATCATGTGGCAGGTGAGTACATATTAGATACAGCACGGAGACATTTCTAACCTGACCTGTGTTATAGAGTCTAATAATACATCTTTAAAAATACGCTTTAAATGAATTTTGAACAATTTCATTAAAAAAAGGTTTAACTTCATAAAGTTATTAATAGGTAAACAAAATACAGTTTTTTTTTTTTCAATCTGTTGTACTTTATATGAATTGTATTTTGTGTTTGAATTAAATTTTCTCCAGTGTGCAGGTCGATAGACTTAATACATACTGTTTAACAAACAAAAAAAAAAAAAAAAAAAAAAAAAAAAAAAAAAAAACGGAGATTTACTTCAAACACGGGTATCTACTAAAAATAACGATTGAAGTAATAAAAATGTTGGGTTCAAAAATAATTGAATATATATATATATATATATATATATATATATATATATATATATATATATATATGAGAGTATATGATATATAAATTGTTATATACAAAAAATATGACAAACTACGAAAATGATACAAAGTTATATACATCAGAGCAAAAGTTAAATTAATGACAAAGTGGATAGAAATATTGTGTGACGTATTTCGTTTTTTAGGACTTCTACAGATGAAAGCAATGTTTTATAGACAGGTTTTAGTCCGATGAAGTCTTAAAAGGACGAAATGCATTATACAGAATTTCCGTCCTGGGTATGGCGATAAACTACATCCAACAGCAAGATCTCTGATCAGGAGATTTTGAGGAGTGTGGAACCATCTCTTAATTGTTGGTGTTCCCAGGTCCACCCTGATCCGGAGTGGTAGCATTTGTTAAGGTCCCAACTATGGACAAATAGTTACCCCCCCCCCACAAATTGTGGTTAAAACACTATGAAAGTGTAAAAATAGGTTTTAATACCAGCAATAAATTTTTTTTAAAAGAAAAATTGTTACCAGCAATACATTTTTTAAGAAAATAAAATTTACTAGCAATAAAACTCTTGTCATTAAATAACCCATTGAGATGTTATGACGTAAAGCAAAACAAACCTGTAGAGGACAGTGTGTTTGCGTGTTGTTGTATTAAAAACACGTGTGTAACTCCTGGTAGAATATTAAAAAGGTCCAACTACAAGAAAATGGCCGGACTTGAATTAAGTCCAACTGAAGATAAAGAAGCCAAACAAAACCTATATATTAAACAAAACGATTTTACAATGGACAGACAATAATATTTGTGTGTGAACGTTTGTGTCTGTTCTTTGGTGAATGTTCCTATGTACGTGTATGTGTGTATAATGTTCATGGCGTCTCCCACAAATGGGAAGACGCGGATCTTCTAAGAGCGCTTACATTGTAGTCGCTGAAATGAAAAAGAAAACGAGGCGAGAAGTCGCCCAGTATATATATAGTATAGGGAAAATGACTCCTAGTGACAATTTGGGAAATAAGGAGGAGGTAACTCCGACTAACCTAACCATACAGAATTTACCCCACTTTGTCATTAAATTATATATATATATATATATATATATATATATATATATATATATATATATATATATAAAAAAGGAATACACTTATATATTTTTAAAACATTAGAAAATTCAAGAATATTTCGGAAACTTAAAGATAAATCGTCTCTGCCAAAGAATATTACATTTCATCATTTTGGGCGCTCAGAGCCGAAAGATAAAGAAAAAGAATAATGAGAGAGAGTATAAAGAGACAAGAAAATTATGAGAAGAAATAAGCACGACATCCAACCTATGTGCACACACGCACAGGCTGGCAAACATACAAAGAGAAAAAACAACCTAACACCAATAAAAAGCGCAGAATTTCTTTTTAACTTAATATAAGAATAACGAAAACAATTGAGGACATTTGCTGATATCTCTACACACAGGTTCGTCCACGAAACTCTGGAGTCGAGGTGCTGAATATAACATCAATCAGCTAAGTCGCAAATTATATATTCGAGCGGTTTAAAACATGCCGGATCAGACGGTGGTTTCTCTTGCAAAATGGTAACGCAGGCTCCAATTCCATCGGAGGGACACATTTTCTTTAATAAGTTTCCTCGAGTGTGCAGGCCGAGAGAGGAAATAAAATAGTTTTAAATGGAGCCTCTACTTAAATAAGGGTATCATGTTAGATATATTCACACACACACACACACACACACACACACACATGCTGCCTTTTCATTTTTCCTATGATAAACTTCACGTATATATTTGCATTATTAAAATGCAGTTTATTTCAAATATAGCATTTAGTAGACTGTACATTATTCTTTCGATGTGACAACAGTTTTATGAACTTTAGTGGATTTTTCAAATTTTGCCATACACTAAGTTTCTTAATCCCCAAGAAACATTGTAATTGAAAATTATATTTACAGAATGAGTGCACATTTTTCAATGGTTAAGTTTTTATTAACATAAAAACTCAAAACAGTGTCATTGTAATGGCGACAAATTTATATCCCAAGTTCATGATATTTTTAGAAGTCATTTATCTTTTTCTTTTTTTAAGTGGTTGTATTAATATGTGTAGCAAAAAAAGCTACAAACTTTCCTGGCAACCAATGCCTACAATCAATTTCTTCTTACTATCTCTTCTTGACACGTGTTGCCAGTTCAACACAACAATCAACCGTCTTTTTCTTTTGTCATGTCGCGTCGTTATTCCCAAAATTTGCATATGCGCAAAGAATCTCGCGAGACTATCTTATTGTGAAATCTAGCTATTTTGAATATGTAACCGATAAAGCCGCCATTTCTTTCTTTCTTTGGTTAAGCTAACACGTGAGGCCCAGTCGAATCTTTGCTTGCGCTGGAGGTAAGTGATTTTATTCCAGTGTTGCAAAAATACGTGCAACCCTGGGCCTCTTTGCCTCTCCAGAGTATCCATAAGCATCTCAAAGGCCGTCTTTGCTGGTAAATTGCTGTCCATCAATGTTAGTATGCTTGTTCCCAAAGTAATGGAATTTTATTGATGCTACGGTGTTTGATTTATGATGCTGTAGTGAAAGAGATAATCAGGTACCCCGAGAAAAAAAAAAAAAAAAAAACGAACACGCGTTGTTGTTGGCGAGAAGTGAAGGTTGGATTTGTGACCCCCATTTTGTCGTTTCTACGGTGAGTTGGACTGTTACGTCGGACTATCGTGTGAACTGCGATTTGGCTGCAAGTGTTGCGGCCGCGAAACAAGAAATCTATTGCAGTTGCTACTATCAGTTGACAGTCTTTTCTTTACTACAACAGATGCTTAAAGATTATTTGTAGTTTTTCTTTTTTTAAGTTTAATTTTACGGTTTGTTTCAATAGTGAATTTCTCCCCACCCCTTTTTATATTTTTGATCTATAGCATCAACAATAAAAAATGTTCTCATATAGTTAATAATTATTTTAGACTTACTCTTAATTTATTTATTAGTTTGTGGCGCACTTCATCACATTTATTTAACTTAGATTAGGAAACCTAACTGACGTGAAGAAAAAGAGGATAAGCCAAAGACACCATTACACATAAAATTTGTATTTAACAAGATGTACAAACAAGGATGTGAAAGAAAAGCATGCATTGAGTAAAACAAGAGTTGTCTCTCTTTAACTATCAATTGTTCAAAAATTCACTGAAAGAAATAATGTTGTAATAGTTTCTGGTAATAAATGTTTTCAACAGTTTTGCTGTGTAAGAAAAAAAGATTATGTGAGTATAGGGAATATTCAGCATGTGAGTGGTGGCGTGAGTGAGAAGAATGGCGCATAGTTTCAACTGTCGTGGATTTCTGTGGCAGCTGAGATCTTACTGGTTTACGAAGAATTTTCTTTGCTTATATAGGTGATCATCGGCTCCGAAAGCGCTGCGCGGGAAGAATCACTGTTCACGTGGAGACAATCTGATTGGTTGGCATTGATCAATCAGCGAGCGAGCTTTGGGGAGACTCACGAAAAACTTCTGGGATCCGATTCTCTGAAAAGTGCACGAAATCGATTACATGAAAATATAGCGATTATAAAATTGTCGCATTACACAGTAGTGTTGATTTACTATCCAATGAATGCTTCTTATTGTATAATTTGCATAAGTATGTATGTATGTATGTATGTATGTAATGATCGTCACAAATTTCTATTATTATTATTAAAATATTAATAAATCAAAATGGTAGATTTGATAAGGAACTGTTCAGTCTGACATCCAGTGTAAAACATGATCGTTCCTTGTCATGATAAAGTGCTTGCATGTCCAAATGATCCAAATTCCTGTAGGGCTACCCATGACGGTAACGTCGAGGAAGAGGGACCCGACTGAACGCGACCAACTCCTGAAAAGCCCGACGGTGGAATAGGCAAAGATCTACACGATTCCAACGTCCAAACCGGTGGAAGACGGTAGTGCCCGTCGGGCTGGGATAACCAAAGCAGACCAATACAACTAATCTTGTCAGATCTAGCCTGTATCAATCCTCAGAGTCGTGAAGGAGGCGCTTCTGGCCAAGTGTCTGGTCCTCTCCGTCACGCAGAGTTGTCCACCAAAATCACATTCACGCAAATAGCCTCGTCAAACTGATCCACAGTCATCTCCGCCACCGAGGGACGAGAGGAGAAAGGAAATAGGGGCGGGGGCGGGGGGGATCCCGATGCGAGTGGGTGCTCACAACGACGGTATAGTATTGTATTACTGATAAATATTTGTCCAATGTCCCGTATTCTTGGTTTTGTCGGGTGGTTATATGCGATATAACTGATCTATTATTAGATAAATAGCAAGTTAACTATCGAGATAATGTAGTGATTGTATAACCAATTTATGTATTGTTTAAATTAGATATACATACATCCGCTAAATAGAGAAACACATTCGTAGACAACATTGGTTTTTTGAAGTTTTTTTTTTTTTTTTAAAAAAAAAAAAAAAAAAAAAAAAAAAAAACACACTGATCATCATCTTAAACGCTTTGAATTTTGTGTAGTCAGTAAAGAGTTTAGATTAAAGCCATTAGATTAAATTTAATATTTCCAATAATCAATTTTTTTAAACATTTCACCACAAGCAAGGCGGGGGTGCCACTAGCACGCAAGAGGTTACAGAGATTGAAAGTAAGAGTAAAGAGGGGGGTGTTTGAGGAAAGGATAAAGAGAAGGACGAGGATCAAGATCAAGGCATCAGAAGATGTCAGTTGACATTACATTTGAAAATTTGATTATAGTTATCTGGGAAGTAAGTAAGAGCAAGGGAGTTCCATTGTTGGGAAGTGCAAGAGAAGCTGTTGAAGTAGAATCTACTATATTTAACCGTTTCGACAGTGAAAGGTGGGTACGGGATGCCAACCTAGTAGCACGCTTAAATTCATGCAGATGCGGTACCAGTGAAAGTAGCATATGACAATAATATTCAATGCAAGGACGAGTGGTAGATTTGAGGGTTGGACTCAGATGAGAAAAACAATTTTCCTTGCAGTAGATGACACTATTGATTCAATGTATTTTGATCCACGTCAAGTCAGTGGAAAACGCGAGACCAAGAAGGCGCAGAGTTGAGCATCAATCATGTTGATAGGAGGCAGGGAAGTTTCTCGAGGGTGGGTAAATGAGAGCAGTTTCATTGTGGATGCATTAAAATTTACAAGCCATTTCCTGCCCCAGTCAACAACAGATTGGAAGTCCTTTTCGAGACCAACGGTCAGGTTAACTTTGTCAGCAATGCTGGATTTACTACTGAGATAAGGGTAAATGGTAGTGTTGTCTGCGTAGATGTCTACTTGAGAACTAATGGCACTAGGAAGATCAATGAAGATCGGAAACCGTGAAGGATAGCGAATTGGGGAACATCAGCGTTTGTATGAAATGAACTGGAGGAGAACCCGTTTAGGACAACCTTCATTTCATGGTTCGACAGGAATGATTGGATTAAATCAAATAATCGTCCTATAATACCGTATCCATGAAGCTTACGATGAGGGCCGGCATGCCAAACCCTATCAAACGTCTTGAGAGATATCTAGAGCCACAGCTCGAGCTTCGCCGTTATCATCAAGAGCTTGCTATACACATTCAGTTATGGCCGTAAGCACATCAATGGTAGACCAGGTAAAGCGGAAACCATATTGTTTGTCAGAGAGCAGATCATAAGAGGTAAGATGCTTAACGACTTCGGCAATGATTAAAGCCTCAAAGACTTTGCTGAAGAATGGCAGGAGACTGATAGAACGGTAGTTTGATGGGTCAGAAGGGTTGCCAGAGTCTTAAAAACAGGGGCAGAAGATGAAGACTTCCAACAGCTTGGAAAGCCAGAGTCGGTGAGGCAATAGTTATAGGGTTTGGAGAGAACTGGAACTAGCTTAGGAGCACATTTCTTTAAGACTACGACATCCAGTCACCACCACTTGCTTTATAAGAATCTAATTTAGAGATGCCCAATACCATCAACGTGGTTATGCTCATCTCACTTAATAGAGCCTCAATTCTAGGGGGAAAAATCAGGTGTGGGTACACCGGAAGAGTGTTGAGTTAGATGAGAATTTCCGAGCAAAGCATTCAGCCTTATCAGCTGTGGAAGTTAGGACTTCGAATTGATTGAATAGAGGGGGGATTGTGGATTTGCTGTTGTTCAGCACACTCTTGCAGAGCTGCCAATAACCTTTAGAACCAAACTTGTGAGGTGCAATACGTTGTTTCATTCTATCAGCAAATAGTAACTTTGCTTCATTGAGAATCCACTTGCACTCATTACGAGCAGAGACAAAGAGACGTCTGTTGCAAACAGACATCTCGCTTCGGTACAGAGGGAAGTGATTCCTATGGGCTATAGCCACTGAGCAAGCAGATGAGAATCAAGGGATGAGCGCGATTTAACTTGGTATTTTCCTGCTGGGATGAAAGCCTCAATGCTAGCTTTTACCCAGAAGGAGACCCCAGACGCACATTTTTGAACGAGGTGGTTAAAAACCACATTCCACGGGACGTCGAGAAGGAAATCAGGGAACGAGTCCCAGTCTGCGCGTTGATAACAGAAAGATATTCTGTTATTAAGAGGTTCTTGGCTGGAGGGGGAGTAGAAGATGTTAATAGACACTATGGCGTCATCGGAGTTGATAAGGGAGCAGAGCTGCGTAGCGCGAAGAGAATCAGGGATGGAGGTAAAACAGTGATCGAGAAGGGAAGCGTTACCCTCAGGGTTACTGGGGAAACGTGTAGGAAAGTCAACCGCTTGCGTGAGGGATTGAAAAGTTAAAGGTTTAGATGCCAGCGAGTGTTTAAGTCACATAGTATGGTGGGGATAAGTCACCGAACACGAATGTGTGTGCAAACGGATGTAGAAAGATGGCCTTGTCTATATTATCGGGAATGCTATCGAGTACAGTCTTGAGAGGAAGGGGAACGATAGAGAAAGAAGTGATAGCTTACTGAATTGAGGAGAGATTGACGGAGACATATACGAATGGTCTGGAGATTCAAGTTCCCTAGCCAGCGGGAGATGGTCGCGGACAAAATCTCAGGTCATGCATTTGGATTTTAGAATCTTTTCTAAGGAGAGGAAGGTAGCCGGGAATCGAGAAATCAAGAGGAGGAGATTGACGAGTTAAGGTTAGTCTCGCAGTATATCAGGAGACTTTTCGAAGAGGAACGATTCCACACTGTAGAAGTTGGTACGAATACCCCGGATGTTGGAGAATGAAATGTTAAAGGGTTTAAGTGATTTTTTGAGCGGTTTTTGGTTGTTTATGGTCATGTTGAAAATAGTAACGGTCATCGTATGCGACATAGGCTGAAAGGAACTGGCGCAGACTGGGTTGACCGGAGGTATACAGAGACACCCTTTTATGCGCAACATGGCACTACAAGAATCCAGATATTATGCAACTGTTGAGCAGAGCAGCCATTCAAGATGCAACGCAAGAGTTCGGACTCTTGATTACCAGTCGGGAACAGCAACCAGAAAACTGCCAACCCGGTCCCCTCATTATGAAGAGACGTTACCTTACCACAAACCGCACACATCAAAAGAGATTCATAACAGCACTACTACAGAGAGCAGAGAAAAAAAAAAGATCCGGGAACTCCTTCCTAAACAGGAAACAAGGAATGAGACTACTCCTGTTCAATTTCAAAAACTAATTTTAATTGACTGGAAGGATTTTTCTAAAATTTTTCTAAAATAACTGATTATCTCCCCCTTTTTTAGTAGTCTTTCATCGCAATGTAATTCTCTTTATTAAAAAAAAATCTTCCAAAAATAAAAACTTTTCTGAAACTTTATTTGAGGAATATTAGATGATTTAAATATAATTGATCTGATTTCAAACAAATATTTATTTTAAGTTTAAAATATCGTAGAAATGATTTTTGTAAGCAAACAGTAGCTAGTAGCAATGTTTTTAACTGACAGTAGCCATGTTTACATCTATAACGGGGTGATGACAGTTTGTTGTTCTACGGAGACTATCTTTAAAATATAATTCAATAAAATGAGGTTTTTATATCATACCTAAGTACTCAGTAATCTTATTTAGGAAAATATTCTCCATAAAGTGTTTCATTGAATTTTAGAAATGTTGGCTTTAAATTTACTATAGTTATCGCTCTTATTTTCTGTTAATGTCGTGTATGGTCACCCATACTTACATAAATCAGCACGTTTATACACATACAATTCAAATTAAAACAAATATATATTGGTGTTTGATTTGTATTAAGATTTTCCATTTACGATTAATAAATATAGTTTTCACTTAATATCATCTAAAAGGCTCAATACAGAATTTTAAGATTTAAAACTTTTCTAAAACAAAAAATTCTTGTAAAAATTCATTATTCATAGATTTTTTCTCAACACAAGTGTCTTTTTTTAGATATTTTATTTTATAAAAGCAAAAGCTTTTCTAATTAAATCTCATAGTTTTATTACATTTTTTATTTTGCGATTCAGAGCAGATTTTGGCAAATAGTGTTTCTCCTTGACAAGACAAAAAAAAAAAATAAATAATTGAGGTTTTAATTTCTCCAAGTATTACTGCTTTTAATTAATATACATTTCATAAAATTAAGTGGGGGTAACGCAAGTAAAAAAAAAAAAAATTACCAAAACTTTCTAAACAAAATAATTTAATTCATTTGTGAATAAGTCCTGAAAATTTCATTAAAATCCGACAATGTTTTTAACGCCAAAAAAGACGCTAAAATTAGCCACACTAATCTTTGGCCCACCCGATGACGTAAGAAAAACAACATTTTTAACCAAAATTTCGGACATGTTAGAAAAGGTGAAAGCATTTAATAAAATAAAATTAATTTTAGAAAATTTGGGGGGTACCTTATATATATATATATATATATATATATATATATATGGTCGCCTGTCGATTGCGGTAGCGTGAAACTTAAGTAGCGGTCCAAACCGTCTCTTTTTGCGTCGTGAAGCTGAGAAGAGTATTTGTTGTGTGTTGGTAAATTTATTACTGTTTAGTTAAGTGTCTATTTTTATGGTTTGTTTCATTTTCTCGTTTTCTTATATCAGTTTTTTTTTTTTCAGTTGTAGTGTAAGCAAAGTGTCTGTTGAAATTGGACATCGGATTACAGATATGACAGCTTGAAGCGGGTCTCTTTCGTCGAGTGCTTCACCGAAGTGGGACTGGTTCGTGTTCTTCCACCACGTCCCCAAGTCATTCTTTTTCCGTGAGATCATCGGGCCTAACCACGCTCACGAGGATTTTATCTTCACTTTCGGACATTTTCACTACTTGAAGATCGTGAACTCAGGGCAGGACGAAGTTCCTCAACATGGCATTCCGTCCACCAAGACTAATTGCGGGCTAACAAGTTCAGTAATTCTTCCCTTTCCGAAAGGGATTGTACACCGGTTGTGTGAGGCCTTTAGCTACACAATCTCCCACCTTGTACACGTTATGGTCCACTTCAGACATCATTGGAAGCACTGAATCAATCTCTAAGCTGAAACTTGTATCTGTAGACTTGACAGCGCAGTCAGTGAAGTGTCATCTATGGGGGTAACAGGAGACAGACTCCAGCTGACGTATGATACTCAACGAGTTTTGGCGGTGTAATGGCCGCCACACAGAAAAACGTGACGGGCCACAATCTGTTAGTGTCAGGTAATGACTGCCGCGGTAGTGAGTGATATTTATGCCGAGCCGGTGCCAAGTACTGTTCATTACTGTCCTTTTTCCGATGGACTGGAGCATGATCTATTGTCGTGAACTTCACATAGGTCCCCATGGCCGATTTTTCCATGGCCTTAGTCACGGAAGGACAAAATCTCCTCGCAAAATATGTAGTACGTCGCCCACTGCATTGATGTACTTCCATTATCTGACTAGGACTACCGGTGTCGAGGGAAGCAACACACATCTGCACAAGTTCAGACCCCTTTTTGGCCATATCGAGCCAACTTTGGAGTACGCTGGTCATCTTGTCTGCAAAGTCCTGGCTTGACGCGACTAGTATCACGTCGAGAGACATCTTGTATTCTTGGACAAATTCCTTCATTGTGCTTAATTTTCTTTGCACTTCATCTCGCTCGCTGCTTTGGTAGGTAGTCTAGCTTTGCCCGTGAGGGTGTCAGACAGCCGGCGGTACACACATAAGGAATCGGTTTTTATGTGTAGACTTTTTACTTGGCTCTCGATGAACGCGGTTGCCACAAGCAACCATCCACACACTGAAAGATGTACCACGAGCTTCTTGCATAATGAGAAGACATTCCGCTGAGTCATAACAACAGGGACATTTGGGATCGCGCTTCCCCACGTCCACCGTAGGGTGTTACGCTCCCACCAGACTTCCAGTCCGAGTACACGAATCCCATCCTTCAAACGTTCTGGATCTTTGTAAATCAGCCCGTATTTGGCCTATTTTGCCCTGACCTGTTCTGCAGATATGACGCTCTCATTGATATGCATATAGTTTAAGTACGTCAATGATGCTCTCCCAGC
The DNA here is from genome assembly GCA_903632075.3 of Acanthosepion pharaonis. Classification (NCBI taxonomy): domain Eukaryota; kingdom Metazoa; phylum Mollusca; class Cephalopoda; order Sepiida; family Sepiidae; genus Acanthosepion; species Acanthosepion pharaonis. Next base: position 71,589 of record CAHIKZ030002977.1, read on the forward strand.
TGACTCCTCCTGTGACCGCACGGTGTCAATAATGGACTTCAAGACTAGAGGTGCCATGTTGAGGCCGAACCCGAAACGTGTTAGGCACAACTGCTCTCAATTAACCATCATGGTTTGATATGATCACAATGACTCATGTACGTTTATCTAAAGATACGCTTTTCGCAGTCAAGCATGGCCACATTTGCCCCTTGTTGGCGCCACTCTCTGAGTTTGGCCGAACAAACGTCTGTATTTGCAGTGAACTCATCAACGTGTTCATTGAGCTTGCTATAGTCCATCACTTCGCGCACTCTTCCTTTGCTGTGTTGCACGACGGCCATTAATAGCACTAAGCCTTTGAGTAGCCCCAGTTTCTTTTCAGGGTATGGATGTCACCGAATGTAGTTATCGCATCTATTCCAACAAGTCAACGATCGTCTCCATATCTATGTGATTTCCGGTCCACAACTGGCATCGCTCTGCACTATCAACCGGGAGCAGCCAGAGTCAATGAGAACTGAACACAACTAATACGTTGACTACGGGAGGTGCAGCATTTTTATCTGGGCGGGGAATGTCTGTTTTCCTGATTTGTTTCCAGGACATTTCAGTGATATATTTGTCACAACGATAGCACCGTATGGCTTTGTCTCTCCACCGGTTCACACTTTGCCCAGATTGTCGACTCAATATCCGGCCAAGTGTTTGGCACCACAACATCTGTGGCAGACGATATCGCTCTGATTATCATTGGCAGAAATCAAGTTTGTACCCAGTTGCTCAGGCTTTAGAGCAGAGAGAGAGAGAGAGAGAGAGAGAGAGAGAGAGAGAGAGAGACAGAGAGAGAGAGAGACAGAGAGAGAGAGAGACAGAGAGAGAGAGAGAGAGACAGAGACAGAGAGAGAGAGACAGAGAGAGAGAGAGACAGAGAGAGAGAGAGAGACAGAGAGAGAGAGAGAGAGAGAGTAAGAATCGAAACTAGCTTGCTGGTTACCGCCTTACAAAGAACACTTTGCAGTGGGTGGGGTGGCTTTGTCTTGGAGTGGAATGAATTTTTTTTTAAGTTCAGTATTCTTGTTTCTAACAAAATTTTCCTGTTTCTTAGCACTTTGCTTAGCTTTTAAAAAGCATCATGTTCAATGCATGTTCGGATTTCGGGTGGGGGAGGGTGCTCACATTTTCCATGCTCTCAAATATTTAAACTTCCCTATTTGTTTTATGTTGACATCTGCACTTCGTAGTTCGCATCTTGAGGTTTTTTTGTTATTGACAAAAAACACGTAGATTTTTGTTTATGAGAAACTATAGCACTGCTTATGAGGGAGGATTAAATAGTTAGAATGGTTCTTTCATTTACTTTTTTTTTAGCATTTCACGCCTAGCAAGGCGGGAAGCCACTAGCACGCAAGGGGTTATAGAGGATTTGGAGCGAGAGCAGGTAAGAATGAAAGAGGAAAGGATGAGGAGAAGGGTAGTGGATAGATCAAGGCAACTGAAGATGTTGATTGACATTACATTTAAAAGTTGGAGATTATAGCTGTCAGGGAAACAGGAATAGGAAAGGGAGTTCCACAGGCGAGAGGTGCGAGATATGAAGCTATTGGAGTAGAAGAGGCGGCTACATTTAACAGTTTCAACAGTGAAAGGGTGAGAGCTGGATGCCAGCCTCGTAGGACGCTTGAATTCGCGAAGTCTGGGAACCAGCAAAAGCAGCATATCGGAGCAATTACCACGAAAGTATTTGTAAAAAAGACAGAGAGGCGACGGCGCGTCTGTGAGAAAGCGACTGTAGACGAGATGCCAGATCAGGGCCAATTGCATATCCGTCTCTGGATCTCATCAAGAACCCCGAGGCAAACAGAAGGGGCTCCCGACCATATATGACAGCAATACTCCATGCAAGGGCGAATGGTTGATTTGTAGGTTTGAAGGATCGATTCCGGGAAGAAAAATTTCCTGGCGCGGCACAGGGAGCCAACTTTCCTTGCGGTGGGCGAAGTAATTGACTCAATGTATTTGTTCCATCACAGGTCATCAGTCAATGTGAGGCTGAGCAGCCGCAAGAGAGGTGCTCTCGAGAAGTTGAGCGTCAGACATTCTAATGGAAGGCAGGGAAGGATCTCTATGGTGATTAATAGAGAGCAGTTTCATTTTGGAGGCATTAAAGTTAACCAGCCAATTTCTGCCCCAGTTCACAACCGATTGGAGGTTCTTTTCGAGACGAACGGCCAGGTTAGTTTTATCAACGACACTAGATTTGTTTTTGAGGCAGGAGTAAATTGTAGTGTCGTCCGCGTAGATGCCAACTTGGGAATCAATGGTTTCTTTGCTACTTTCTTGAGCCAACTCAAAAATCCAGTGGAAACGTGTATTCTAAGTTCTCTTATCGTACACGAATGAAAGCTACTTCATTTCCTGTGTGGATCGCCAAATTTTACCAATGATGAAAGAAAGCATCTTATCTCTCTCACTCTGCTGACTCCCGATTTTAAAAGTCGATATAAACGAGGTCAGGAAAGAAGGAATTTCTCTGGTATCAATAAAGAAATAATGAAGCGTAAATATCCTGCAAGACTAGCAGGATTTCCATGGAAATAATGTGTAACTGAAATAATTATACATTTGACGATGTCATTTCCGATTAAAGGTAATTTAACAATATACTCGACAAATGACATCTCCGAGTTAAAAAAAAAAAAAAAAAAAAAAAACAAACCAAAAATCTCATTTTAATAGTTGGCAAATAAAATTAAATTAAAATAGATCTAACAAAACTATTTAAAAGATAAAAAAAAAAAAAAAAGAAACTTCACGTGAAATAAAGTAGATAAACTTAGAAAAATGACTCATAGGGAACTAAAATGTTTAGATCTGAAGGTTAAAATAAACTCCAATATTAAACAAGTTGATTTTCTCGATGTCACGTTAGATTTAGTTAATGACAATTTTCAGCCTTGTATGAAAAATTATTCACCCCAATTCCAGTCACACCCTCCCCGTCTGTAATCCAACATATTCATTCTTCTGTAGAACTTAGCATCAACAACCACTCATTGAACAAAAATGTGTTTGAGAAATATAGCAGTGTGTACAATAAAGTTCTAAAGAATATAGAGTAGAAGTGCATCGAAATTCAGGTTAGAAAATATGATGACTGTAATTCAAAGAAAAGATCATTTGGTGTACACCTCCATTTAAACAATTAGTTAATATTAAGTTAGTTTCCCAAATTGATCAATAAATATTTTCCAAAAAGCAACCTTTTAGTAAAATATTTAATAGAAATACATTAAAACTAAATTATAGTTGCACCAATACTATCGAGAAAAATCAAAGTTTCACAACTATAGTATTCTAAAGCAATGTAATAATATTAATCATAATACAAGTACCAAATAAAATATTGTTAAAGAATTTCTTGTGCATCTTTGTTCTATTTCTACAATGGAAAATCCAAAGGTTGAAAAATTATATATTGACAGTACTAAGAATCTTTTCAAAACCCGGTGGTATCAACACATCGTCTTTTACTAATAATACTTATAGAAATAATACATCACTTTCAAAATATTTTTGGAGGTTGAAAGATGAAAATAAAACTCCTAGAGTCAAATGGAAAATTTTCAAACTGGCAAAAACATGTAGACCCTTATATGAACATTGTTTTCTATGTTTACAGGAAAAATGCAGATTATCAGGTTCTTGGATAGGGATGCTTTATTAAATCAAAGATTTGAATAAACGGTTAATTGTAAACATACCTTACCTCCAACTGTACAATCTTGCTAAACTTTGAAATTTGACAATTGCTTCTAAGATTTTAGTTAAACCTTGTTGCACCATATAAGGCTTATCTTTCTGCCACTAAAATTGATTTAGACGTAGTATAATTTTGACATTAATCTTATAGTGGTGTTGGTAATATGTAGTATTAGCGTTCGGCAGACATTTTGATATTTTGCATTGATTGGTTTTATTAACACCCAATATAAAGAAATCTTACAAAATTATTTAAATATATAGATCTAACAAAATTTAAATATATAGATCATACAAAATAAAATAGAATGCAACTGTTAACTAAAAGGTCTTTAAAATTTTGTTAGATCTAACAAAAGTATTTTTTTCGATAAATAATGAAATTTTACAAGAATTGTCATTTTTAAAATTTTAATTATAATTTATAATATATAAATCTTAAAATTCTACATTGCGTTCATCTGGTTAGGTGATATTGTTATTAAGTGAAAACTATATTTACTAAATCAAAAATTGAAAAGCTTAATACAAATCAGTTTGCCCCAAGATTTTTAAAGTAATTTTATTTTTTTTTTATGTATATGAAATATTATGTAATGCTCCCATTTTTTAAAGTATGGTCGATCATGTTGTCAGAAAATATGAGCGATGACTATAGTAAATTTAAAGTCACTATTCCTAAAATTAGATTACAGAGTACTTGAAAATTATATAAAAAAGGCGCTCATGTCATTTTCTTAAATTATGTTTTACAGATAAAGTCTCCGTAGAACAACAATCATTCTGTCAATGCCTCGTCAATTACGCAAAACATGGCAATGTCAAAAACTTAGAATATTTTTTTTTTCAAAATCAAATTATACTTTAAATCAGCTAATATTCCTCAAATAAAGTTTCAGAAATAATACATTTTATTGGCGGTGGGGGGGGGGGTTAATGCCGAGAATTAAATTGCGATGAAAGACGACTAAAAAGGGGGTGATAATCAGCTATTTTAGAAAAAAATTCCAATCAATTTCTGTCTAAAATATCTCCAGAATATTTTGCTTACTGGAAATAGTAAATTTAATCCCTTAGTTTTCAATTAAAGCTAAAATGAAAGCATTTTTTTCATTTATAAAAATTCATTTTAAACCTTAGGTATCGAAAATTAGTGGAGGTACCTAGTTTCAAGTTTACCACAAACGACCTTCACTCGGCAATTCCTTCAAAGACAGATACTAATATAGTTTCTAAAGAATTAATAGATTTTTATTTTTAATTCGACATTTTTATTACTTCGAATACAAGGCATTTTTACTCAAATACGAGTATTCACTAAAATAACGTTTGAAGTAATACATACATACGTCCATCTTTAAAAAAGTATCGGGGATTTGAATTTGAGATATTTTTGTTTTTACGAAAGAAACAATTATATATCCAGATGCGTTTCGTTGTGGCAGTGCTTAAGACCAAAGTGTAGTATCTGTTCTCTTTCTGAAAATGTTACGAAGGAAGAAACCGAAAGAGTCAGAGTTCATTATATTAACAGATTAAAGTAGTAACAAAACATTTTATAACCTGAAACTTGATGCAATATCTCATAAATGAAATTAAAAAAAAAAAATGATAGCGTTATCCAAAGTCTATGAAGAAAAGTTATAACACAAAACAGCAATGTTCAGTCAAACAAGTTTTGCTTAAAACAAGCCATGACTGATATTCTAAGGAGTTTTTCTTGTGGGTAGATTATAATAATTTATCTAATAAAACTAACACGTATTCTTTATACTATTTACATTATTCGGACTATTGTCCTCATCTTTCTTGCCATATTTATTACAACGTTTCGGCCGTTATACGCTCCGGCCTTCCTCAGGTGGTTGGAATGTCGAACTGAACCCTTTATTTCGCTTACTGAGACATGGCAAAGTGAATTAACAGGAGATAACTGAGATCCATTAGACTTGGCACGTGAAACTAGAACAGTCTACCCCAGCGAGCGAAATAAAGGGTTCAGTTCGACATTCCAACCACCGAAGCGTACAACGGCCGAAACGTTCTAATAAATATGGTGAAAAGATGAGAACAATAGTCTGAATAATGTAAAATGTGTACATAATACCTCATCTCAGAAATATAAACAGATACGTATTCTTTAAATTAAAAAAAAGCTGCTATAATGTAGCCAGACGGTTAGTAAAAAATGACGAGTAAAATTTGATCTATAAAAATTTGTAAAGCGAGGCTAAAATGATGTAAAAGAACGTCAAAATGAAGTTTGACGGTTTATAAAAAGATATATGCATAAAATTTGGTTTTCACAGACAATGGGCAGTAGCTGCTAAAAGAGTAGAAGCAAAAGGGATTTGACTTTTATAGGCAACAGTCACTGTTAGTTGCTATGAGAGCGAAGGGCTGAAAGGTTTCGGCATTCACAAGGACAACGATGACGAAAAGGAAGTAACAGAAAAAGAACGGGAATAAGCAAAGCACACACTCCTCTCCGATCTTTTCAACAGGAGTAAAAGGTTTATCACTTGTTAAGCATTGTATTCCCGGTTTCTTTTTAAGTTTTCTCTTATTTTTTTTATTTTTTTTATTCCCAGTTGCTCTCTTGTGTCCGTGCCATTATTGCATTGCTTGGTGAAAATTGATGGAAAAAAAAATTAGAGATATCTATCTTTCTATAGTTGTTTGTGAAAGTTTGACACAAAATTAGAGGTATTAACTCTTATTTTGAATTTATAAAAATGCGAAATTTATCTAATCTCAGTTTATGAAACTAAACTGTTGTTTGAACAAACCAGAAACCCAGCGACGCCAGTGAATAGTCACCCTTCACAATTCCTTTCGCCGGTCGAATGAATTAGAAGTGAACATTTTATTGAGAAGTGTTAAAAAAAAAAAAAAAATATATATATATATATATATATATATATATATATATATATATATATATTATAGTATTGTCGATAGTGTGTTGGAATGTGTCACGAAAAAAATAAATGATTTCGTCTCTTTCTCTCCTGCTGTCGTAGCGACGGACACAGTCTCCACTTGAGACTAAAAAAAAAAAAAAACTGCCCTCCTCATTCCAGCCCTTTACATAGAGCTTGGTAACTCATCTATGCAAAACACCAACAAGCCAGCTACCAATCACAGTTCCCGCGCCTGCCCACCTCCACTCACTTTGGGGGTGTCAAGTTGACCGACCAACTCATTAACCCCCCGCCCCGATCTTAAGATCACAAAGCTTCTCAGTTCAAGAGATGGTTGCGTCTGTCTGGTGACTGCGTCCGCATATATACAACTTGCACACTTGACATATTGGGATAACCACACATGCGCGAACTCGTTTGCTCCGAGGTGGCAGATTTCCAGATTCATCCCGTGTCTCGCTGTCATGATCGCACACCGTGCAACTCGAGGCAGGCTTCTTTTGCTGGGCACTCCTTCTGAGCGGGATGACAGGGTCCTCATCCTCGGATGAACTCTCATCTGTTGAGCTACCATCCGCCTCTGGACAGCTGGCCACGTTGACATCCATAGGTAGAGTACTGATGTTTGAGGTAAAACTCAATGGATCCGACTTTAAATACACCACCCTCGCACCATCTTCGGAGTCACTTTCATCATCTAATGACGGTTTTAACCCTACAACTGGCCGCAAGTCTTTAACATGAGGCATGCCATCAACCCGCCCTGACTGCGGGCTGATAATCTCGGTAACATGCCCCATTCTAAGCTTGTCCGTACACTTGCTGAATCCGTTCTCGAGGCGGCCCCAACTCCTCCTCGGGGTACGGCGCAAGCCAGCCGTTTGCTATCCAAATCTGCAATTCATTTTCGTATTCGATCCTGATATGCTCTGGAACCGGGTACTCGGCTATTTTATTTTTCAGTGGCGTAGGCGTTCGTCCACCCGCCCACTTCCACGGTGCGGTCCATACGCGCCTGCGCTGGTCGAAAGTTGCACTGAAGTCAGGTTCGTTAATCCTCAAGGCAGCACAGATGGGCGGATCAGAAAACTCGACTTCGCCTGCCTCTGATGCGTACGCCGCCCAGCTCCTTAGTAATGTCCATCCCAAGGAGCAGATCAAAACCTAATAATGCGCTGTCCACGACCAACACGCTGACTGTAACGGGGTTACTGTTGTTGATAGTGAGTTTGATGTTTCCAACTCCCTGGCTTCTGAGAGCTTTTCCATCAGCCGTTAGTACGTCCATCTTCTGTCTGCTCCACTGTCGACAAATCGAACCGTTCGTGAGTGACCGAGAGCAGCCCGAATCTACTAAAGCGGTGCGCGTTATTCCATTGATGCGCACCTTAATCACGGGGAGCGCCACTTTCATGCTCGGTGCGGAGAAGAGACCGGCTGATGTCGCATCCCCCATTCTATTTCACTTAGAGGCAATGTGACATTGGAAACATCGTAGATCGGAACGTGCCTTTCGCGCCGACCCGCTGCGCATTGCTTTGCGTTGATAGCAGCAGTCTTTGGCAAAATGATTCGGCTCAGAGAACCGATAGCAGGTGACATCGCCATGGCGACGGATGGCTGGGGTCGGATCCTCTTTGACTTCAATTGGCTGAACGACTGCGGCCACTGGTTCATCAGCCTCTTTTTCGTCGATCATGATAGCACGGGCTCTGGTCAACAATTCATTGAGCGTCATGTCTTCCATTCTGGATGATGCACGGAGTATCTGCTTAACATGACTAGGCAATCCAGACACGAAGGCACAGGTCATCCATTCTTCAGGAAGCGGTGCGATCGGTACGGCGACCTTCTTTAATTCCGCCAAATATACGTCTACTGTCTCGCCAGGTCGCAGACGCCGCGCCTGGAATTGGTCATAGGCCACGAACCGGTCAGTTCCAAACGCGGTTAGTAGAGCGCGCTTTATTTGCTCAATGTCACTTTTCTGTTCTTTGCTCAGCTGCCTATACACAGCAAGGGCGCCGCCTTTCAATCGCAGTGGAAGAATCCGTTCAGTCTTCGTGATCTCGCATAATTCGCAGACCAGTTCCACATTTTCGATCCATTCAACCACAGACTGTCCACTCGTATCACCACTGAATTCGGAGATCAGTTTTATGTCGAACGGTCTTTCCGCCATCTTGCTAGAGACAAAGTAAATGCCGAAATAGCTTGTGTTGGAATGTCACGAAAAAATAAATGATTTCGTCTCTTTCTCTCCTGCTGTCGTAGCGACGGACAGAGTCTCCACTTTTGAGACTGAAAAACTGCCCTCCTTCTCATTCCATCCCTTTACATAGAGCTTGGTAACTCACCTATGCAAAACACCAACAAGCCAGCTACCAATCACAGTTCTCGCGCCTGCCCACCTCCACTCACTTTGGGGGTGTCAAGTTGACCGACCAACTCATTACAGATAGAAGTTAGCTTGCCTAATTGCGTTGCACACAAAGGAAAATTTGGTGCAAAGTTGTTTTGTAAAATTTTGTATTCTGTGCTATTATTCTTTTTATCATTTAATAAAAGTAAATTTCTTCCAAATTTCACAACGGATTGAGTCAAGTATTTTTTTCGTTTGTGCCATTCATAATATTTGGAAGAGATTGGCGTTCTCTATTTTCCTCCTCTGCCAAAAAGGAAAATCCTTTTAAGATTAGTTTCTGTGTTAAAGGTGGAAAAGGTGCCTGTTACACTGTGCAAATTCTTGTTTAGGCTAGCAGCTTGACTTCCGTTTACCGGGCATGCTTACGAAAAACAATAGCAAATTATCGTCTGCTTACGTTTTTTTTTTTTTTTTTTTAAACGAAAAAATTGAATTTCCTATGGCGGTGTTAGTGAGAGCTTTTTATTCGAGCATGGTATTTTGTCATCATTTAGGAAATGTAATTCAATTGTTTTTGTGTTTTTAGTTAAACTACAAAAATATTGGTAGCTTCGTAAGCAGGCGATAAATCTTTCCTAAGTTGCGCCCAATCAACTTTAGTCATTATCAAGATAGATAAAATTACATGAAATTTAAAGTCCGTGTGGTAGAAAGTATTTTAAGTATGATTTTGAATTTTTACGTTAACACGTTATTTTTTGTATTTTGAAACTGTTGTGTCGCATGACTGATGTAATGTTATATATATATATATATATATATATATATGAGAGAGAGAGATAGACAGCGTTTAAAATTTGTCCTATTTGTTGTGCTTGTTATTCACAAGTTGTTTTATGTTTATCATGTGTCATCGCATACCACTTTCGTCGGAATTAGAACAATGTTTTTAAGCAATAGAATTATCGTCGTATATTCTGAAATAGAATATTTAAAAAAAAAAAGTTGTGGGGTTGGTGTATGATAGGTGTTCGCGTGTGAACAAAGAAGCATACAAAACTGATTTCTACTACAAACTTTATTCTTTTCATGTGTGTGTGTGTGTGTGTGTGTGTCACGGCCGCCATTAGCCGCTCCTTAGATAAACGACCTTGACCTTCACAACCCCTGATCTCGCAGATTTAAGTCAAGCAACATGCGAGAAATCGGACGACTAGTCCAATATGGTTGAGTCCAAACCGTACCTCGTGAGCATCGGATTAGGCAGCGCTTTTCAAACATCGAACAACATTGGGATTCATTTAATATCTACGGTTTTCTACTCCCTGGCTAGAGGGAGTACTTGAATAAATCGTTTTACATATTATTAACCCCTTTTTCGTACAAATCCGGGCTGCTCAGCCCGAGGGCTAGGATCAAAGTGTAGTACGCTACCTTTGTGAGCTTCCGGTGCCTTCGTCGAGAGAATACTCTTCGGCGTGATCCCGTTCCCGCGGTCGATCCGCCCTGGAAGACGTATCGCCTCTCTGACCCCAGCTTCAAGTCCTACCCTTCAGCGTGATACCGCGGTTGATCCACCCAGTGAAGTCGTATCACTATTCTGACTCGGCCCTGTTTAGGGGATCCGCCTTCGTCAAATGCTACACTTCGGCACGATACCCGCCTCCGTGGTTGTATACTGACTCGGCCCTCTCTAGGGACTCGTCCTAACCGATACAACGAATCTTCGTGCGACATCGATCAACCTGCTGCTGTTCCCGACAATTCTCCCATCCGGCAGTCGACCAGCTACCGCCGCCGACCAACTCTACATTCGTTTCGCCGATACAACCGAGATCAACTATCCCTGAAGAAAAACCAGTCATAACGAATCCGACACCGATACGAACATATTTCTCCAGAGTACACTCTTGTACATTTTGGATAAATAAAATCGACGTTATTGTATTGTATTCAAAACCTCTGCCTTTGTTACCTCATTGTCTTAGCTGTTCAAACCTTTCTTCGTAAAGCTTGCGGGGGGCGACATCCTTATCGGCCCCGCTACATGTGTGTGTGAAACAGTTTTCAATGTCTCTTGGGTATGTCCGTTTTCTTTTTCTGGACCAGAAGTAATAAGAATGGTTAAAATGGTCGAGCTCCAGAGTTAGTAATGAATAGTAGATGCTTATTAATGTCTTTAGGTTTTATGCATCTATGTATTATATTCTTTTGTAACGTCTTTGTTGAATTGTAATAATTCGTTTGAGGAATCAATATTATATTTACAACTAGCCTAGAAGACGCCTTTCCGACGGACTTTACGCTTTTAAGTCTTCGGCCTTTTACCTTCAGCGTCCTATATATGTAAAAATTATAAGAACTTAGAAATAATGGAATTATTTTATCTTTATTTGACACCTTAATTCGGCATAATCTTTTTTCGTATACACAATCGATGTCCGTAGGTTAACACTTATTTTGCGTGCAATTTTTTTTATTTTTACAACATTTATGATCCCTTCCTATAACGTCACTCTTAAAAAGACAGAGAATCCGAACTCTCGGATATGAAGAAATAAGTACGGACGTTTTTTTCATTGGAAAAAAGGAAAAAAAATAATGAATAAGTTATTAAAAATCCGAATCTATGTTTTATTGGGCATGCAACTAGTGTCGGAGTTAGCTCCTCCTTAATTCTCTAATTATTAACTAGGGGTCGCTCTCCCTACACTATAAATACTAGGCAACTTTTTGCCTCGTTCTCTTTTTTACTTTGCATTTCAGCGGACACATTTAAAATTGTAATCTCTCGTAGAAATCTGCGTTTTCGCCCACTTATGGGAAAACGCCATGAAACACATACACGTACGTACGAACACTCACCAAAATACAAACTCTTTACGTCCATACACAAACAAATGTTGATGCCTTTGTCACTTGTAAATTTGTTGTTTAATACATATTTGTTGACACACACACATATTTTATATATATATATATATATATATATATATATATATATATATATATATATTGTTTGTTCTTTACATCTTCGGTTGGACTCAACTTGAGTCCGCCATTTTCTTATAGTTAGACCTTCTAGCAGGAATAAACAGCACGTGTCCCTAATTTAACAACTACGTAAACACACGGTCCTCTGCACTAAATAGGGGAAGTGACGTGACGTTGATACCCAGAAATTTCTGGAAGAAATTAGGAAAACCAAGATTAAAGAAAAGCCTTATCCAATTGAAACAGTTCGACGGATCCGTGATAAAAGCCTACGTGGAATTAAAAAATGTGTTTCACGTATTACCAGTTATCAAACTGAAAAGAATCACAGGGTAATAGGAAATAATTGTATTGAACATAAATTCGATAAAATTAGTGAACAAGGTGAAGACAGAAGAAAGTGGAAGCAAAGTCACAACTAAAGGAAAATGTTCCCCCCCCCACTCCTGTTTTAAAGCACGAAAAGTGCCAGTTTATCTACCACCAATTGTTGTGGAAAAAGTAAAAAAAATTACAGGAACAAGATCTACTTGAACGAGTTCCTCCATGTGGGAGCAAATGGGCTTCCCCCTCCCCCGTTAGTAATATTAAAAAGAAGGATGCGATCTGCGTACTTGTGGTGACTACAAAATATGTGTAGAGTCATATCCTATCCCCAAAATAGAACGGGCGTTGACCTCTGGCGAGTATGAAAACATTCTCTAAAATTGATCTAAAGTCGGCATACCATCAAATACCTATTGAGGAAGATTTTGAAGTGACAACGATAAATACCAGTGTTAAATTGGCTTATAAAGATGGAAAAGAATGCCTTATGGAATTAAAATCGCAAGTGCGATTTTTCAAATGGCTCCAGAGCAAGTTATTAGTAGCGATATGAAAAATGTAATATGCTAACAGGGTGACATTTGTGTTGGTGCTATTAACGAATTAAAAGAGAAAACCAGTATGGTTTTGAATAACTTTAAAAATGCTGGATTAACAAAGGAACAAAATTATAAAAAGTTTACATGACTATGTTCATTGCGGAATGACGTCTACACAAAGGAGATTAAGGCTAGTGGCATGGTGGTCAGGCTATTCTATAGATGTAGAATTCCGACCGTAAAACGAGCGTTAACGATCATATTTTCAAGAAATGGAATTCAGAAAACGCACCAGAGTTCTGTGACGAAGAACTATGCCAATGGTTGAATAAAATGGCAAAAAGGATGATGCAAACTATAAAAAAACGGAAAGAAAAGATAGCAACACTTGGATTTGGAAGAAATGTTATTAAGTTATAGGACAATACCACATGTTTGAAGATGAAAAAAGCCCGCCCGCCGTCATAAGACAAATTAAAGCCCTATTGATCATGTCTTATGCCACTAACGGAAAACTAGTACAAAAAGAATAGTAAATCTAACTTACAAGAGGCAAGATTCATAGTGTAAAGTGGACAGAACGCTATGATGCATGCAGTCAGATTGCAACACGATGCAATGAAGAAATGTATAGTGAGCCTGAAAGTAATGAAGGCGAAAATGTCATGTCAACGCAAAACATGACAGTGAAATAGAGAAAATAGCTAGGGCTATTACCCATGAGGCAGTTGAGTGCATACTGCTTCCCGTGAGTCAGTAACACGACACTACAAATAATATTAAAAAGAATTCAAAGTGAAAACTAATATATTTAACATTTAAATCAGCTTAAATGCGGATGTAAGACTTTGGTGCGATTTAAAACGAACATATTCTGTGTCGCCATAACAAAACTTGTGAATGATGGCAGTTTTTAAATCATTACGGTCAAGTCCACTGTGACAAACGAACAGGCAAAAAATAAATAAATAAATAAATAAATAATAGAATAGAAAATAAAATAATCACACAGTTAATTCTTATCGGAGACGCGTATTCTATGATAAAGTTTAGATTTAAAAGACTAGCATTCTTTAACGATAATTCTTGGGTTTAAAATCTGATAGTGTGATATTTTTAATACTCTACAAAACAATTTCAGTACCCCTATCAGTTTATCATTTTTTTTTTTGTTGTTCGCTGTGTTTTTTTGTCGTCTTAATAGTTTTTCTTTCATCAAATCTTGATGTTTTTTTTAAATTCATCTATTATTACAATGTTATTTTAAACTTCGCTTAGGCCTGGCGCAGTACCACAGTAAATGAAGCACCCAGTGAGAATCAAAACCTTACCCTAAATATGACCCGGAAGGAGAAAGATGTATAGTAGCATGGAGCTTAGAGGTTAAAATGAACAGTTGATTTAGCCACACCAAAAAGATTAATGGGAAATGTTCAAAAAGATTAAATGATGTGACACAAAATAATGGATTGTTGAGAGAAAAGTATTTGAAGTGCAACGTGTCAGTTAAAAGGCCAATAATACAACTGGCAAGTCATTTTATGCAGGCAAATACTTCAACGCTGGTCACGACGAAAAATTTCACAATTTCAGACACCCTTCTCATTAATATTTCGTGTAGGCTCGTTACTTTCTTTCCATTTTGGCTCACCGGCTATTTTTGTGAAGGCAAGGTTTTCATTGGTTCAAAAAATTTCCCATAGGTTCGCGAATTATTTCCTTCTTCCTCTGAATTTGAAGGAGTAAGTAAAGGGAGTTATTTCACACTGTAAATGAGAGTTCTCAACTACTATGTAAAAATCAATATCTTATACATCTTATATGGTAGTGAAAGATGGACAATCACCTCACAGATAAGAGAAATGATGTTCTACATAAAGGTGATGAGTATACCATAGGCAGAGCATATAAGCAATGAGGAAGTTTCAAGGAAAATAAAAGCCAAAAGGACAATTATACATAAAATCAGAGTTGAAATTTCTAGGACACAATGAGAAAAGGCAGCGCAGTAAGCTTGGCAAGCACAAGAGGTACTGATGGCATATTTAATGAATTTGCGTAAATTAATGGCAGAGCATAAGTAATGACGTTCCTTACGTTTTGTGCATGTAATGTTTCTACGATGTTTATGACAAGATGAACGCAGATAAATTCCCTCCACTTTGTCGACGCAGACAGACACGGCTCCCCTTTTTCGTAAGTGGCCTGAACTTCGCGTTTAATTGCACGTCACTAAACCACTATTTCCCCCCGGTTTACTCTACAAGGAAAAAAATTACAAACGTCCTTCGAAATTATAAATAGTCAAAGTTAAAGTCTTTGAATAGTTGGTTCACAGGAAAAAAAAACTAGTTTGAAAGAGACTTAAATACTTGGCCCACCGTTAAAAGCTGTCATTGAGGAAAAAAAAATAAAAAAGATTGATCGTCAGCGGAGATTCACTGACTGTCGCCGTTGTTAGAGATGATTCGTTTCAAGTCGCCGACATCGTTTCTTTTAGCAGGCGCTGGGGAGAAAGGAGGAAACTATATAGCCATGTCTTTTGTGTCTGAACGGCTCGGAGGCAGTAGCATCTATTCTCTTGAAAGTCAAACTCGAGAAAAATCAGGTTTTAGTTTTCTTTGTCAAATATTTCACATGTGTTGCGGGTGGTATTTTGGCTGGCAAACAGTAAATGAAGGAAGTTAACAAACCGAACGAAGATTTGAGTATAAAAATATATTGCTAAATTGCTAAAGAAGAATGCATTAACAAGAATAATTGTATAGCGCACTCGGCAAAAAATAACTGCAGGCCCACGTAGAAGGTGAAAACAGCGTTGTCCTGAGAAGAACAGTTTTGGTTGTCGCTGGAGAGCGTTGTCCTGAAAAGGAAAGTTTATTGCATATCGTTGCTGCTGAAAATGATGCCTGGAGGGAGAATGCCGTTTGAGCTAGCTGGAGTGGCAGGAAGTGGAGGCCTACTGGAGAAGATGATGGCTGGAACTGATACTACACTTTGATTCTCGGTTGCTTTTGAGGCCTCTTTATTTCCTGAATCAGTCTTACAACACTGGTTAAGCTTTTTCTTCCAGTTGTTTTTAAAAAATGTGGGCGCGTCGACAGAATACGACACAGGCTGATGTTAATTTCTAACCAATAGGCCATTTGATTTAATGTGTGTGTTTCTTTTGTGGAATCTTAGCACGTTTGAAAGATTGTTATAGAGTAGAAAATAAAATTTGAACGAGTTTTAATATGGTATATAATTGTGTTGGAAATAGGGTTTTATTTCTTATAATCTTAACCACTTACTAATGTGTTATATTTGGAGGGAAGCGTAGTAACGTACCTATGTTCTACTTTTTAGTGTTAATTGACAATAAACCGCTAACAGTTGAGTAATTATAACTGCAATTTATTATATAACATCGACTAAATTTAAAAGTTACACGATTCGAATTATAAAAGCTATATTTTATGTTTTTGCTTTTTTTAGTTTTCAATAATAATGGATCGTAAAAATCAGCATGAATCAATTTTGTAATTAGACTTTTTTTTGTATTGGTTCTCTGTGCAGTTCAGTAAATTACTTCAAATTGAATTACAGATGAGAAAGAAACGGTTTAAATATTCAAGTTTAGATCCTGTGAAATCAAAAAACAGATTAGGGTCGGTTAACAAAATAAATAAATAAAAATAAAAGAAATAAATAAAAAAGAAATATCCCTACAAAAATAAAGATTATGAATGAAGAAAACCCTAAAAATAAATATTAATGAATGAACAAAACAATTCTTGAGAATGACTGGCGGGGGGGGCATCCGGATTGGCTCGAATTTATTTTAGATATAGTCGAGTCCCTGGCTTTGAGAAATCACCTATAACAACCAGCGTGAGACAAGCAGATAGAAAGATTAATTACTGGAAATCCTCTTTTCGCATACACATTCTAAAAGTTTAGATTCGTCACAAATACAAATGAGCTGAGGTTGAATGCTGAGAATGTGGGAGAAGGGAGAGAAAGATTAGCATCCCCTACATGGAGGGATGGTGTCAGGAGGTGAAAAGTCGAGGTATTTGAAGTTAAGGAGAGGCTTGATTCCTCTGACCACTCTCAAAAGTGGGCTGGACAACCCCTAAATTTGGAAAATTACTCTAGTAAATATGTTTTGAAAATATGGGATTTTAGAAAAAGGTTAATGCTAAGGGTGGGAGATGATCGAACCCCAGACTCTGCTCAACCCCACATTAGTGCTACTGGAATCTAAGATGTCCTGATCACGATCTAGACCTTGTGCTAGCCCTGAAGACCAGAACTTAGAACTTATTGCTAACAAAGGCTGTAAACTCGAAACGTGGATCCCAGTGTCATTTGATTATAAAAGTAAGTGGGAAGGGTTGAAACCATTGTATACAACAAATCATATATAAACCAAATCGTTGTTACATTTTTAACCAAAATTAATTCTTTATTGAAAAGAATTATTTTTGTGTAGCTCCCAGCCGTCGATCACTTCTTCACTTCAGTTGACTTCATCAGCGATCTTCTCGCACCACGTGGCAGAGGAGTGAATGGTCATGAAGCAGATGAAAGCCGTCCAAATCGTTTGGGACCGTGCTCATGATACCAGCGACAACCCAACGTTAACGAGCGAGGAGTCAACTTGATGGTAACCACGGTGGTCTGAAGGAACCTGAAGATCAACGCGGCAGAGATAGTGGGTTACACAGTTACCTACGTGCAAACAATCCTGGGAAAGGTATGGATCCATCCCTTCTCCCGCTAGCTATGGGTAGGCAGTAGAACAAACTGGGGCCTATAGCCTTAGGTGGCAACCGGTTTAGAAGGTGGGATTTCGGGGTTAAAATGAACTGGTTTACCCACGCCAAGAAGGTTAATGGAGGCAGACAATGACGAGAAAACATGCGGGTTATTTAAAAAAAAAAAAAAAAAAAAAAAAAAAAAAAAGAAAAGGAATTTATTTATAAATGTACATGCACGAAATTCTGTCAGCAGCTCGTTTCAGGAAAATAAAACAAATTGTTAAAAATCCTTAATTTTAACCAATTGTCAGGAACAGGAAATCGTCTGGCACAAAAAAATATTCAAAAAATGTTTAAGAAAAGGTAAGAGAGTTCGTTATTCATAGAAGGAATGTATGGTTGTATAAGTTGAAAGAAAAAGAACAAAGAGAGAGAGAGAGAACAAAGAGAGAGAGAGAGAACAAAGAGAGAGAGAGAGAACAGAGAGAGAGAGAGAGAACAAGAGAGAGAGAGAGAACAGAGAGAGAGAGAGAGAACAGAGAGAGAGAGAGAACAGAGAGAGAGAGAGAGAACAGAGAGAGAGAGAACAGAGAGAGAGAGAGAAAGAGAGAGAGAGAGAGAACAGAGAGAGAGAGAGAACAGAGAGAGAGAGAAGAGAGAGAGAGAGAGAGAAGAGAGAGAGAGAGAAGAGAGAGAGAGAACAGAGAGAGAAGAGAGAACAGAGAGGAGAACGAAGAGAGAACAGAGAGGAGAACGAAGAGAGGAGAGAAGAGAGAACGAAGAGAGAGAAGAGAGAACGAAGAGAGAGAAGAGAGAACGAAGAGAGAGAAGAGAGAACGAAGAGAGAGAAGAGAGAACGAAGAGAGAGAAGAGAGAACGAAGAGAGAGAAGAGAGAACGAAGAGAGAGAAGAGAGAAAGAGTGAGAGAGAAAGAGTGAGAGAGAAAAGAGTGAGAGAGAAAGAGTGAGAGAGAAAGAGTGAGAGAGAAAGAGTGAGAGAGAAAGAGTGAGAGAGAAAGAGTGAGAGAGAAAGAGTGAGAGAGAAAGAGTGAGAGAGAAAAGAGGAGAGAGAGAAAAAGGAGAGAGAAAAGAGTGAGAGAGAAAAGAGTGAGAGAGGGATTTCTTGGATTGTTGAAATAAAGTTCTTTAAAGTGCAAAATGCTTGGTTAAGGCCGATAATCAGCGCGTAATTCGACATTGGCGAAAATCTGAACACTGTACGCGCGAAAAGTGAAAATTTTCACACGACTTCCGATACTCTTGTTAATTTTAATTTTTTTCCTTATTTTATATCAAAACGATTTTAGGCTCATTACTTTCTTTTCTTTCTTTGCCTAAGCTCAACGGCTAATTCTTGTGAAAACAAGGTTTTCATTAGTCCAAAGAAATCTTCAGAGACTCGTGAGTTTCTTTCCTTTTTTTCTTTTCCTCAGCTCACCCGAATTTGAAGGAAGTGGATAAAGGGAGTTATTTTGTACCCACCACAAAGGACAACAGATTTAAAAACCCTGGATGATCGGCGACTAAACCGATTCCCCCAATCAGATCCTAGAAGTTAAATAGCCTCACCCACCTGCAGTTGGTGAATACGGCTACATCCTTGAAGATGTGGTCAATCAGTGAGGGATTCCTCCAACAGGAGTGAGTAGGCATTGGATTTGCACCATGAGAACATTTCTTGAATTTACACTTTCTTTCGGGAACTATTCTTGAACATTTTCTATAGTAAATGTTCCCGATAGAATAAACTCATTTTATTCATTCTCTTGTTTGTCTATTTCTTTCAACCAATTCAACACTTCTGGTTTTTGTTCATCATCAACACACAATTTACATTATTCGGACTATTGTCCTCATCATTGTCGCCATATTTATTACAATGTTTTGGCCGTTGTACGCTCCGGCCTTCTTCAGGGGGTTGGAATGTCAAACTGAACCTTTTATTTTGCTCACTGTTCAAGTTCCACGTGCCATGTTTAATGGATGTCAAGTTATCAATTATCTCCTGCTTAATTCCCTCTCCAAGTTCTTCACCGCCTTAAACAGGTATTGAACTCGCACTTATGGCATAGTGGATAAAGGCGTTAGTTAGATCCAGTGACAGGACCCAAAGAGTGTGAGTTCAATACCCGATTAATTCGATACCCGATAACTCCCAGCGTACACCAAGGTAACTCCCAGCCCCAGCGTACACCAAGGTAGTCGTTACAGCTCCTTTTGAGCTAGTTCAGTTCTTCAAAAAGCCATTCTTTTTGTAACCCACCGAATGTGACAACATTTAATGACACGTCTATCAACAACTATCGCTTCTCAACGCACACACCACATTCCCGCCGGCTCCGAGTTCTGTTCCTTTTTCCTCAGTCGCTAGCTTTGTAAGTAATAATGACCTTACGAGTCATCCGACTTTCTTCTCCCTCCTCAGCTGGGGCCGGTGCGTCATCTCGATAAGGTTGATTCGGGTTTTCCAAAAATCTTACGATAATGGGATTGACGGCGAAGTCTAGTGCGAATCCCGCTATACGTCGTGTACCCCAGATAAGATTTTGCATAATTACCGCCAGCTGCCGTTGCGAACTATTGTCACTTTCGTCCGGGCGCACTTTATTGAAATTCAGGCTAGAATAACAACCCCTCCAATAAAATGCACAACACTCTTGATAATTCTAACAGGTTTGTATATGAAGAAAAAAAAAAAAAACGTTGAATACTTGTCTACTAGCTACTGCAAATTAGTAATATACCGCAGGAATGGTGATATGGTGGTTTCGTAACCGTTAAAGTAATAACCAGCCTGTCGACCTTCCTCAATTATTTCGTCACGCGCACGCGAGTACTCATGTGCGCATGTCTGACTTCTGCTTCACGCTCGGGAAAAATGACCATCAAGAGAATTGGCGCTGGATTTATATAGAGAAATCTTTTCAGATAACAATGATTGATGACTTCCTTTACCCAGACAGGCGACAGAAAATGACAATTCACAATGCCCCATTTCATCATCTCCATATTCCCGTATATTGACAATGTAGCTTTTCTTACCCGCGTCAGAAATAAAAATTGCAGCCCATCTTACTAATTGGCCATATGGTATTTCCCTTGTATATTCAAAGTCTTCCTAATTATCTTTCTGTAAAGAATTTTTCTTGGGTGGTCAACAAAAATTTCTAAATTAGATTTTCCCTGGTTCTTTATCCAGAAAAATTTATATTATTTTCTGTGACCAACACACATTTTCTACCAATAGCATGTTGTAAACAAACCTCTTTTCTAATTTCTCACTATCCAAGCAATTCGGTCAATTTATATTAATCGTTTAATTCTTATCGTTGAGAACGGTGAATATTGCTTTTGCTCAATTTTACAGAATCTTGTTTACTTAAATCTGGATTCGATTCTTGGAACTGTTCCTAATTTCATTTTAAGAATTTAGAACAGATTTTAACACGTTTTGTTTTTAAATTTTCTTAAACATTTAACCCACTCTGAGAATTTCGACATTCTCTAATTTCATGTATTTAAAAGTTTAAACACGACCAGTGTTACATTTTCACATAATACAGCGCAATTGTTACGACTAAACACCGAAGTGCTACGTGGCTTACCTTTTATCATCGCATACAGTGATGACATTAATTGGTAGTAAAAAATAAGATCATTATGACCGTTTACAACAGGACTTCGAAAGATTGCAACTGTTTGGACTTAAAAGTCAGTCAAAACTTTCCTCGGACATAAGATAAATGAGACTGGTAAATCGCGACAATTCAATATTTTTCCACAATCGATATCAATCAGGCAATATGTCGATTTATTGGCATAATTATAACGTTGGTTTTTGCCAAAATGTTTAAAGATATTATTCCCTCTTTTCAATATTCAAAGAAAAAATAAAAATAAAATATGGAAAAATAATAGTACAAGATTCAGCTTTGAATACTTTCAATGATACTGAACAGTTTTGGCAAATTTCACGAAGCTGAGCTACACAAGTGAACAAAAAGATTCCTAAACCTTTCTCACAGCAGTATCAGAATTAGAAAGACCTTTTCTGTCAAGTTGAATGCAGCGATGTTATTCCCTCTCATCACCACTGAGACATTTTAACAAACCAAATGGAAAATTCCACGAACTTACATATTGACATTGTTGGCCCACTCCAACATTCATGGATTAATTTACCTACGAACCATTGTGAATCATTTCAGTAAGTCGTCTGTGCTTCTGATTAAAGACGTTTCAGCAAAGACCTTAGCCAAAATCTTCCTGAAACAGTGGATCACAACATACGGTTACGTAAATAGAAGAGCGCATTGTCAAACCGCTATTTTCATAATTTACATTCTGTTATAAATGCGAGATCGTTGTACGAGAGAACAAACGAAACAAGTACCGCCGGTGAGGCAAAAAGAAGAGACAATAAGATAAATTTTTGTATTGCTAATACGGAATACCAAGGCGGAATGTCTTTGTGGGCGAGTAAAGCGACCTGGAGGATGGGAGACTCTGTAGAGCCTGGAGTTGATGTGCTTGTCGGCTGAGGTCACTGGTGATATCATTGGTAACTTTCCAGCTCACTGTGACTGCTGCTTTCAGTGTTGTGAGCGATATCCTTAAAAGGAAAATGAATGGATCAGAACTCCGCATTTTCTGTCACTTTTATGCTTTAGTGGCAAAATTCGTAATTGGCTATTTTTATATTGTATTCTTTGGAGAGCCGGATGTAATGCTGAGCACCTGCGCAGAGGGCGGTTTTTTATTTTTGTTTTCTTGGCGTTCACATCCAACCGACAGATTTTGATGTGGAATGAAGATCTAATTTCAGGTTATGACAGTGCGGACTATTTTCTTCATCTTTATTCAGCTGTTATGTCCTCCGGCCTTCATCAGGTGAAGATCTACCCGGGTAACCTACTGGTAATTACGAACTGAACCTTATTTCGTCTATGGAAGTAGACTGTTCACGTTCCATTGCCCATGTCTATGAATATCTCGTCTAGTTCTTATGTTTAGTATTGCCGAGTTAAAAACAAGAATCCAGACGAGACATCACGAGACATGAGCAATGGAACGAGAACAGTTTTACCACGTAGATTAAAGGGTTCAGTTAGGAATTACCTGTAGGTTAGCCGGATCAATATACACCTGATGAAAGCCGGAGAGTACAATAGCTGAAACGTTGAGATAACAGCAAAGAGGAGGGAAATAATTTGCATACAAATAATAATTCCTCATCCCAGAAATTCAGACAAATTAATTTCAATCTGTGTTGTTGAAGGAATTTGAAAAATTATTCGGTACTAAACATTAAAGCTAGTATATTAATACGCTAAAAGTTTAGTAGAGTTTTTCCACAGACAGCTTAAAACAACTCTCGCAACTAAAGTGGAACAATATTTCTGGGTAGACAATATTCTTTACACCGATATCTATATGAAAGTTAATCAAAGCCTGAGGTTGTATCTCATCGGTAATGGTTTTAGGTAGCGCTTTGATATTAACCGCTCAATTATTTGAGGCAAATTTTATGTATAGCTGGCCATTCGTATTTGAGGATACCCGTCTACTAAGGTGGCTAGCCAATCCCTATTGCAGACGCTTGCTCAGGCATATTTGTGTTTATTCAACACCCACATGGCCCACCTGTGGTGTATACTGCAACTATGTTGAGCAGGCCTTAGTTACAGTTTATCTAGCGTGATCAACAATTTGAACAAGGCCAGTACGTTCAAGTTCTCGGGCACGCTGACTTGTGACTTCCCGCTAGCACAGCTATCGACGGCCTCGAAGGGTTCCGTCTACTCAATTTCACTCACAAGGCTTGGGTCAACCAGTGGTATGATTTTTCAGGCACTTTCCAAAAGATCCCGCACGCTGGGATCAACACCTCCAATCCGATAACATCAGGAAGTCTCTTTTCCTGACAAATTCAAACCCGGAGTCTCATGGTCAGAATACGAATGTCCTAACCATTCGGCCACGTTCCCATTGAGGCAAATTATGCATCACAACCTTTAACAGCTTTTTTTTAAGTCTCTAAAAGCAGAATGAACCAATGATCCATGCTAATGAAGTGTTTCAAAAAACAATTCTCGGATAACTTGCTTTTTAAGTCCCGCGCTAAATATGCAATAAAAATTTGCCGAATAGTCATATTTAGGTGTAAATGTATATGCTTAATTCGAAAATAAAGAAATTTTGATAAACTCTGTTTTGAAGTTATCGACAATTGAAGTTCGGACTTATTCGGACAGCTATTACTGGCGTTGTTTGCATATATTTGCTGCGGAACTGTCTTTATTATTGCGCATGCAATGAATCCTCAGTTGCGCAGTAATTGAATAGAGTAAGAATCGTAAAAAGGCCGTTAACAATGTAATCTTCCGCGCAAATCTAATCAGCAGCGAATGTATACAAATACCGCCAGTAATGGTTGCCGTGCCGTGAATGAGTCCAAAATTTTAATGTTGATAACTCCAAAACGGTAGATTTTATCAAAATTTCTTTGTTATTTTCCAATTAAGCATGTAAATTTACACGGAATTATAACTATTTGGCAATTTTTTATTATATATTTTGCGCGGAGCTTAAAAAGCAAATTACCCCAATTCTCTAACGACTTAAATGGAGATACATTTTTTCTTCGTAACGATGCGGTTAAAAAACTACTCGGAACCATATCAAGTGAGTAACAAATATTATACAATTCTCAAAAAACGACAGTTTCTAAAGATAGAATACAATCAGCATATATTCATCACAAGGAAGGAACCCCCTTTGCCGGAACAGTAAACTCAAGCAACACTCCTCGGACAACTATACGCCACAAACTACAAACAACAACTGTAATGAAAGTAATAAATAATTTATTAAATTACCCCAACCTTTATTACTAGACTAAGTAATAGTCTGTAACCAAAATAAGAGAAAAATTAAAAGTTAAGCAATGAAACATACAGATAAGAATGGTAATTAACAATAAAGAAAGATAAATTTAAATTATAATAAAGTTAAAGATATAAAATACTCCCATGATGCACCAGAAGAAGCATTTTACTGCCAAAGGAAACAAAAACCAAAGCTTCTAATTGTTAAATCGCCCAAGAAGGCAGACATTCTGGACATTCTTGGATAAAACACGTTACCACGAGATAAGCAAAATTTCCTATTTCTGTATACATATGTTCTTTAAAATATTCATTGACAGGACAGTTGAAATTCATAAACAGTCATTGTCTTGATAGGTTTCTAAAGTTTATTATCGCTCTGTCTGGTATTGACGGGGTTTCAAGCTTAATCTCTTGGTTAAAATAGTGTGGTAAGTGAACAACTTGATTGTGTCATTTTTCTCAGTTAAGTGATATTTTAGTTGCTGCTGTTGTTGAAAGTATTCAAGTGATGTGGTATCTGTTGGATGTGGAAATGTGTGTGTGTGTGTGGGGGGGGAGAAACCACGTGGTAAAATGGTGGTTACCACTTTACCACGTGGTAAAGGAAAGCATGTTTATTTTCAATGTAGCAAGGACGGTTTAGCAGTCTGATTTCGTCAGCTAGTCGTGTAAATGTAATTCGTCTCTGGCTAGGTTAGACTGAACAAAATGTATTAACTGATTTTGGCTGATTTTTCATCTGTTTATATATGCACGTCAATATATTCACTTTGAAAAGGTCACTCGTTATTGTTTCGCAGCATTATATCCTGGTTGTGAAGCTTTCTGATTGGTTGATCAAGTTTTTTTTTTTTTTTTTTTTTTTTAAGAGTGATTTCTTATTTTCTTACATTCTGGTTGCGAAAGCTTTCTGATGCGTTTATTATCTATGGCGATTTTTATTATTCGTCTATTTTTAGAGATGGTGAAAATGCTCTATTGACAGAATTTTTCTCGTCAGTAAAATCTATAAATACGTCCATATAGATAGATCTGTCAACAACCTAATTCTCTTTATTGGAACGTCTTTCAAAAATAAAAAATATGCTTTTCTGAAACGTTATTTGAGGAAAATTAGCCGATCTAAAATTTAATTAATCTGAATTTAAATATTTTAGTTTAAAATATCGCAGAATCGCAACTTTTTTTTTAGAGGGGGGGGTGATGTTTTTGACGTTGAGTGAATTTATTGGCAATCAGTCTAATGTTTGGGAAATTTAAAGCGGACATAATCAAAAAAAATAATTACATAAATACAACGTGAACACCATTTATATATTAGCCAGTAATCTTAAAAAGGTAAAATATTCTAAGCATTCTAATATTTTATTGAATTTTAGAATCTTTGGCGTCATAACCTTGCTTACGATGATATTTGTTGACAAAGAGTTAGAAAATACACCAATAAATATAAGTACCGCTTATTGTCTGATAATGACGTGTATGGACTTCCGTATTTACAGAAATCGACGTTTATACACACAAATAGAAAATGAATTAAAAAAAATACTGCTGAGAGTGGGTGTCGTTGAATTGTAGTGACCTTTTTCCATTTATGGATTAGTAAATGGAATTTTAATTTGACAAGATCACTTGACTGCTACAAATTAATACAGAATTTTAAGATTTTGAATTAGTAAATTATTCTAGTTAAAATTTAAAAGAAATGAAAACAATTATTTTAAAAGTTCATTATTCATAGAAAAAATACCTTAAGACAATAGTGTCCATAATATATTTTATTTTATTCATACAAGTAATTAAATAATTAACTAAGTAAATAATGTCTTCGCTTTCTTGGATCTTTTTTTAATTTCACTATTCAGGATAGATTTTCTGTAATTGGAGGTCACGTTTGGAAAAATAGAATTTGATGATTTCATAGAAAACTTATGGAACATTAAAGTAAAGGCTCTCGAGAAAGCAGTTGAGCAACAGAGGATTTGATTGTGAATTTCATATCCGAATGGAATTCAATACTTGGAGATGAGATTTGCCAGAACCTAATCAAGTCAGTGCCAAAAAGGGTTGAAAAGGTTATTCAAAATAAAGGAGGACACATAGATTATCAAATATTTCGAACTATATTACCTATTATAAATGAATTATATCTATTATTCTTTATTTAAAGCTGTTCGGTTGTGTTTCTATTGATTACTAGTTGCAGGAAATAAGCGAGTCACTTTTTTGCTCAGATTTTTTCCCTAAATCTTATTTATATCCCAAGTTATAATTATCAATACCTTAGGATGAGTTAACTTTTTTACTAGGTGGTTGGGAGGGGGTCTGTACGATTAAAAATTAGTTTGACCCCAAAAACAATAGGCGAAAAAAAAAAAAAAAAAAAAAAAAAAAAAAACTTTAAGTAAAAAAAAAAAAAATCAGGTGAGTCACTTTTATCGAACAGCACTGTGTGTGTGTGTGTGTATATATATATATATATATATATATATATATATATACACACACACACACGATACGTTCACTTAGACTTCGTAAATTTATGTCGATTCTGGTCATCCATACTAGCTGTTAACACCTCGGAGTTCGTCGATACGTCAATAAAGACAAAAGAAATGCTTGTATACTACTTTTTTATGCTGTAATACTTATATCAAATCAGATTAATTTAACTTCAAATTTGTTAATTTTACTCAAATATCGAGTCACAGATATATATTTTATTTTTAGAAGATTTTTAAAACTGATAATTAAATTTTATTTTAAAACTTGTTAAAATGTAAGAAATGGCCTCCAGTAAACAGATTTTTTTTTTTAAAATCGAGCAAATATTTGATATTTCAATCTATATAATTTCTATTTGAAATACACCAGAATATTTTACCCACTGGAAATAGTCAATTTAATCCTTTAGCTTACAATTAAAGCTAAAAAGAAATCTCCAAAAATGCCTTTTCATTTTTAAAAATTCATTTAAAACCTTAGGTATCGAAAATCTTAGCGAAAAAGCAAAAGTAACTAGTTTTATTGTATTTTTATTTTAAGATTCTGAGTAGATTTTCGGGAAATGAGTAATAGTTTGAAAAAAAAAATTACATTCAAGAAATCCGGTTTTTAACTAATAAAACAAATTTTGAGATTGCAATTTAATTTCTCGAAATTTCATTAAATTAATTAAGTGGGGGCGGTAACGTGTGTGTGTGTGTGTGTGTGTGTGTGTGTAATTTCATTTATTTGTGAATAAGTCCTGAAAGTTTCATTAAAATCCGACAATTATTTGATTTTTGCAAAAATTTTCAAATCAATGTGTTTTTACCGGAAAAAAGCGCAAAAACAGTAATCGTAAAATTTCGAACGTGCTAGAAAATAAAAAAAAAAAAAAAAGATATTTTGGTCTTTCCTCTTAATATTTTGACGATAAAACTTTGTTTTTGTTAAGTTTTTGGTCTTTTTTTATCATGCTATGCTTTTTTCAGCAAACAAGGGGAGGTACCTATCGGGAAGTAATAAAAAATTGCTGCAAATAATGTTAAAATCAAAATAATAAAAACGAGAGCAAAATCAGTGATTGTTTGTGGCCCGATAAAAATAAAATTAAAAAGAAAATTAAAAAGAATTCAAATTAAAATAAGGTATGTGCGCTTTCCTTTAAAACCCTTTTCTTTCTCTCTATAAACTTATCTTTCTATACTTCACTCAACTAACAAGAAAGCAACCCTCAAATAAAAAAAAAGAGGAAAAAGACTGAAACCGCCCGAAAAAACAGATTTGCAGTAGAAGAGCCGAACGCTGTTGTAAAAATGTATACTGCGCATCTGCCCGACGAAAGGGACACATCGCCCATGTAAATTACCTCGTGCTTTAAGAAAATTAAATTCCTATAGATTATAATTCCTATAAATTTTATAGGTGGACATAAGATCTGCACAATTGAAAGCCGGCAGATTTTATCTTTAGGGCTAGATGTGAAGTTCAATAACAAAGACGTGGCTGTGAGGAATATGAAAGATTTCCAGATATATTACTATAATCTATTTTGGTACCATGACCGACCGATTTGACGGCTCTGATCCTAAACAATCCGTTATCGAATGAATAGAGAAAGCAAAATTGATTTGTCGGTTGTGCGCCGTTAAACAGAATCGAGTTTGTAGTCCGGATGCGTCTAACGAGTGGCGCATGCGCAGTGTATCAGCAGCTGAGTGAAAAAAACAAAAAAAAAACAAAACAACTTCAGCTGCATAAAAGAAACCCTATATACGGCCTTTGCCGCTGATTCATTCGCAGTTTATGAACGATTTGTGGCACAGCGTGTTACACCCTGAAGAGCCTGTCGATATTTTTTTTTTCTGATGGACCTACAGAAACTCAGTTCTGTTCGGCGGTATACCAGAATAAGGCTGTGTATCCTGCTGAATCGACATTACACGGGTGCTGGCTCGTGTGAGGGTAATATTAAAAGACGGGAACGGAACGAGCTGCGGCAGCTGTAAAAACAATGCGTCACTCAGTGGAAGCTAGTGCACCAACAAAATGTTGTGGTCTGATGGTCTAAACCAGGGGGTTTCAAACTGACTTGTGGACCCCTTTATATTTCAGGCTTTACCTTAGGGACCCCCTTATAAACGCTTATGAAATGTATACATAAATATTTGCTGAATATAACAATTTTGCATTAATGCAAACACCTAACAGCCAATGAGAAAGCCAGAAATCGCAAAATAGATCCAAAATTCAAATCCTTTGGTTCCTTCTCTGCATGAATAGAATCCATTATCTTTATCAATTTAAGATACAAATTATATTAGTATACCAAATCTATGAAATAGTTTATTGAAACAATTTATTTCATGATTGGCCTATAAGTTACTTATAAGCGCTTATAAGTTGCACGTCACCCCTAAAAAAGCGTTTGCTATCCACGGACGCCTATCTTGTCCTTGCGGACCCCTGGTCTAAACCACATATCTCGTGACTGTCTCGCTCGACACCAGAGGTCGAAAGACGACTGTCTGAAGCTCCGGTCTGGGGAGCCAGGTCAATTGTTGGGGAATTATTCGGGAAAAGGACAAGGCGGCGCCGGGGGTGGGGTGTTACAGTGCCAGTCTCGTCCCCCCGGCAAAATGTGAATTCGGCGCTGCGCACCATAGATGTGTACATGTGCGGGAAGAGAGGTGCTGCGCGGGTGAATTTTGGGTGTTCTCTTACGATTGTCAATAGAAAGATGTGCCAGACATGAAAAAGGAGAGATGTTTAAGTGATGACTCTTAGTGGAGAAACATACAGTGGTGTCGGGTAGCTCGATCTTCAGGTGGAACTGCAGAAATAGAAGCTTTGGAAGCACAAAGAGGACCCTCTTGGATTCAGCGTACTTATCAGTGTGGATGCAATCAAAAGCCCTGGGTGGGGTTTCCATTTTCAAGTTAGGAGAGCAGCACTTCTTCAGAAACCAAGCTTCTGTATGCGCGATAGCAATTCTCTCCATTGAAGAACCTGTTTTTCACGCGGAACTCGATCAGTGACGAAATGAGTGAACTGCATCATGGGAATAGACAGACGGTAAAGCACCCTGCAAGCTGCGAAACCGCAGTGGAAAATACGCCTTGTCGACGAAAGTTAAAACCCATGAAAAGGAATCGCGTCAATAGGTCGAGAAAGACCGACTTATTCCCTATTACGAACGAAAGTTTGAATGCCTGAAAAGGGCTTCTTTCGTTGATGGCGGTCGTGCAACTAAACGAATCGAACGTGCCGCCTGTAATGGATTACCGGGAACATAACCCCCGCACTGGTGTGTGTGTATGTATGTGTATATATATATATATATATATATATATATATATATATATATATATATATATAGCAGACGCTGATGTTTGCTTTGATCAATCGAGCAGAGGTGATAGTGAAAAGGATCATCGGGTTGTAGCAGGAACTGTTGAAGAGGCAAGTGAGCCTGTTGTAGCAACGCTTTAGAAAAGCACCTGACATCTCCCCAGCTGCTATCTCTGTGACCATGAGGTCGGGGCGGGGGGTAATGCAATGGCCTATCTCCCCGACGAAAAAGACATAAAATCGCCTGTGCCATACACAGTGGCGTAGCTAGAGTAAACGTCACCCGGGGCGGTCCGCTCAAATGTCATCCCAATGACCCCGATTCACCCTATGCTGAAAGGTTAGCTGTAGCTAAATTTTCATACATGCTCTACCTCTACTTTACTGACCGGTACGTTACTGTTTACATGTATGATCCAAGACAAAATCCAATAATACCACAAAATAATCAGATGCAACTGTTCACTTTCAGAACAACTAAATACAAACACGGCAATACACAAAAGAATGACATTCAATACTATGGTCTTAGAATGAATGTTTTGTTTTCATTGTGGCAAACTGGTCAATGACATCGTCAAAATCTGTGTCTTGTAAGCTCGTTTTCAAATGGACAGCACAGCCAGATCCGACAGTCTCGATTGGCTCATGGTTGACGTAATTTTCCGGTGTCCAATTTTCCGTTGCATCATTTTCTGGGTACAATTTAATTATCAATGATGTTTGAAAGTATTTTTCTTTACAAAAATGTTCTATTTAATTTTTAAGCATTTTTCGGAACATTGTAAATCAACTGCATTCTTTAAAGGTTACCTAGAGAACTTATACAAGTAAAATAAATTTACATCGTATTTTGATGTTATGATTTTAGTTTTAGTGATAATTTAAAAACAATAAATATTTATCATTAGTACCAATAATGGAAAATTAAGTTAAAAATTTAAAAGAATCGTTTTTGGAATCGGAAAATAAGCACAATTTTTTCCGATTTCGATACCGTTTCCGATTAATCGTCCCAACACTAGTAGATATATTCAAAAGTACATCGCTCACTCAATGGAAAAATGTATCTCGGCGAATTGATACACAGGCAAGACTGAAATTGTTGCACTTTTGGCTTCGTATTACGCTTTGTTGTTATTAATGATGCAGAGTTAAAACACCATATCATCCGATAAAATGTTACAACAATGTCTCTTGTTAGTAACCAAGACTGTAGCAACTGAAACACATGAAAGCTGAAAACATTGCTATTTTTCCTACTCACAAATTTCCCGACAATTAGAAAATTTCTGACGGGGCGACAAAACTGGGGGGGTCATAAATTATTTCTGGGGGGTCATATGGGGGTGACATTGTGAAATTGACATTGAAAACCAATGTCCGCGCCAGATTCTAGAGCCTGGTTAAAAAGGATATAAATCTGACATCTCTGCCGGGCTAGAGGCAGATGGGACAAGAACGCAACAAAAGAACACTACTGCAGATAAACCAGTCATGCATGACGTGCGAAAGTGCAGTTAAGTGGTCATCTGCTAATGATATTTCTACCCTGTTTAGGGCCGAGAGAAAAAAAAAAGATTTGAAACCGATATTTTTATAATATTACTACTATCCCTATCTGGGTCTGATTTCAAAACAACTACCAGACATTTCTCCAGATTGCAACCAGTATCCGCCTTATAAACGAACATTTTGTTACACCGAATACCAAAGAACTAACTCTAAAGCAAATAAAAATATATAATATATATATATATATATATATATATATATATATATATATATATTTATATATATTTTGCATATACTTTGCCCCTTCATTTTATGACAAATTTTCCAGTAAAAGAAAATAACACTCCATGTCAACTGGTGATCACCCGGCGTGAACACACCAATCACAATTGAAATACTTCAGCCCTTCAGAGTATAGAAGGTCAGGGAGCCCATAATAGTTTAAGTTAGAAAGGAAATTCTATGGAATATCATGTTACTGTTAACCCCCACCGTTTTTATCGTCTGTATCTTTTGGATTTATTTATATAAAACATTTATGTTGAAATTTTTGCATAATAAAGCCCAACACTCGACTCGAAAAGTTTTACCAATATCTTTAATTACGAGATAAAACTAATATGATATTTTCCTCAAGATTTACTTATAAAATATTTAAGTAATTTAAAGTAATTAAAAGGTGGATATAAAATAAGTAAAAATAATACAATACACTAATTTTGTTTGTTCTTTCTCTTGCGGAGAGACTAAAATGTACATAATAAAAATGTAATTAAGTAAATGATCAATAGAAAGTGTAGATAAAAAAACGCTATAACAATCTAGGTATGTTTGTTACTTTTAAGAGAAGTGTTTAAAAACATAAAAGAAATCCAAGCCGATCAAAAAAAAAATATTAAAACTTTCTATAAATAACGGTTCAACAAAAAAACAAAAAAAAAAACAAAACAAAAAAAACAAACGCAGGACGGTTTGTGAAGAAAAAAGAAAAAAGTCCGCGTTCTATCTTTTGACCAATCAGAAGGGTGACTTCCATCCACACAAATTTAAAAGCCTATTTAATGAATGTAAGAGGACAAGTTAGAAAATTTCAAAAGGTATAAAAAAAATTTCGAAAAGGACATAAGAAGAAAAAGTTAGTGGATGAGCTGTACTGCTTCTTGCGGAATTAGTAAGAAACAAAAGAAATAGAAAAAGAAGCAGAACCAAAGTAAAAACCAGTGAAGTGAGAATCTTCCGATAATAATTGAACTGTGTTCAAAAGAAGGAACAAATTTGTTAGTCCTCGTAACTGGTGAATTTAAGTCTTTTTTTGAAAGAGTGTATTTTCAACTTTTTTTTTTTTTTTAAAGCATTGTATTACACCTTCAATTGAAGTCTTTTCGATAGTTGAATATTTTTTTTTATGAGCTATATTCCTGCTTTTTTAATTGGTTATTTTGTCTTTAATAAAGTGCATAAAAGGAAATGTTTATGCAAACTTATTTGTAAAACTTGTATTCTGTTCTATTATTTTATGCTAAATGTTTGTTCCTTTCAAATTTCACACACAAGTTTCGAATTTTGTTTTCGAATGCGTCTTTCAATGTCCGAGATAAGAAAGGAGATGTTCTAACTTATCCCATTCACTCTCAGGAAAAAAAAAATTCTTTTATATTTCTGAAGAACTGAGAGTTTTAAAATCTGATGTCACTTGTTATAAATAAACAGATTTTTTTTTTTTTAATGTCAAAATATATTGTATATTTTATTAAAATTGGATATCAGAAACACTCCATAAAAAAACAGAGTTTTCTTGAATTCTTTTGTTAAAAGTTTCGGACTGTATTTTTCATTGTTTTGACGGACGTAATTTATTAAAAAAAAAAAAAAAAAAAAAAGCCTTCGGGGTTTTAGCTGTATAAAAAAGTAAAAATTAGGATCATCCAGAATTCATTATTACGGATTAGCCAATAATTAAAGTAGGGCTATAACTGACTCGAAAAAATACTTCCATAAAACTTTAAAAAACATTCAAAAAGTTCATTCATTAATGAATAAATACTAAAAAATTCAATGAAATAGGGTAATTTCCTGACTTGGGGGTAAATTTTAAAAAGTGGGTATTTTTACCGTGTGCCGAAAGTGCGGAAGATTTTGGACGTACCTATCAAACATTGGCGGACATAGAGAATGGAGAGTACCGTTTCGGCGGCCAATTTTAGCGAGTAGCATTTAATAGGGGGGTAGGGGGTTAGTAGCATGCAGAAATAATTTCTGTCCGCTCGTTTTACTTGTACAGTTTTAACTTAAATTCACTTTATAGTTAAGTTACTGAGAATACTATGGACTGAACATGTGAGCAATTAAGAAGTTTTAGAGAGAAAATGGAAACATAGGACACTTACTAGAAAGAGAATGTTCAAACAAAAGTGTTAATGAAGAGAATTTGATACCGGATACGTATATCCTACCTAGCGAACTTTAGTAAATGGATGACGGTGCAAGATTTGAGAGATAAAAGATTTTTTTTTTTTTTCTTAGAGAAACAAAGGACAGGATATTGTGGGGGAGCCATGATCGGCTACCTCCTGAAGAGATACGGCACATAATACGCTGGGCATTTACTTTAAAGTAACGTTACACTATGCGGCAGTTACTGTTAGTTTATATTTTTTTTCATTGTGCCTAAATGTAACGTTTTATTTTTAACTATAGAATTATAAAGTTTTTTTATTTTATTTATTTTTTTTGTCTGCAGTCAAAAAATCAGTAATTGTAATATTTTTTTTATTCGCAGAGGTTCCAGTTTTAGAATGTTGTTGAGAAGGGCCGTAAATTCTACAAGCTCCCCGGACGGCACAAACGCTAGGTAAAATTTTACCAGCATTTAATAAATTTTGCTGTGTAATAAACATTGACCACCATAATAAAATGAAAATCTAACCTTGTACATGTGAAAACATTGTAAAAATATAAATTGCAGTTTGAAAGTTTAGCATATAATAAATAATAAAAATCATCACTGTGACTAATTACCAACACCAAGATTCTTTAAAAAGAGGTTGAAAAAAAAAAAAAACACAACAAACAAAACAGCGTAGCATGATGGAAAAATGCCCCAAACTCAATAAAAACAAAGTTTTATTAAAAAAAAGTTTGTTTTTAATAAGAGTCTTAAAGAGGAAAGACCAAAGTAGTTTTTGATTTTTTTTAAAAGATTTTTTACTCTTTTCTAGCACGTTCAAAGTTTGGGTTGAATTTTTTACGTCATCGGTCGCGTTCGCTTTTTTTAAAGTTAAAAACATTAATTTGGAAATTCATGCAAAAGAAACAACAAAAAAAAAAAAAAAAAACAAAAAAACAAATAATTGTCGGGTTTTAAAACTTTCAGAACTTATTCAAAAATGAAATTTTAGAAATGCTTTTTTTTTTTTTTTTTTTTTTGCCCTGCCACTTAATTATATGAAAAGTTATGCGTAGTTTTGTAAATTTTTTTTTTAATTAACTGCGAAGACTTTGAATATAAATCGATTTTAAACTGAGGAGCGTTTCTACGCAAAAAAAGCTTTAGCTCTGAATTGTAAAATACAAAAAAAAAACAAAAAAAAACAAAAAAAACAATAAACGATTAATTAAAAAAGCTTTTAATGGCTTTTATGAATATTAAGGAAATTTTTGTCTGAAGCCAAAATTTTTTTTTTCGATGAAAAATGAATTTTTACAATTCATGCAAAAAAAAAAAAAAAAAAAAAAAAAAAAAAAAGTTAACTACCACGAAGGAACATATTCTTTACAATTACATCGTAAACATTTTCATTTTTCATGCTTTATTTTCACTTGGGAAATACAGTCCTCCCCGGTCTTTTGAACTGGACTAGAGACGTTTCGTTTTAAACTTTAGTTTAAACGAAACGTCTCTAGTCCAGTTCAAACTTTAAAAACCCTTGTTCTTGTTTCATGTTAGTTTAGGATTGTGTTAGTTTTCCGCTACCCTAACTAGAAGTCTTCATTGTCTTTCACGCTTGGTAGCATCATTGCCTTGCTTGGGGTGAATAGATTAAAAAAAATAAAAATATGAATCCATGTCTTTTCCACCCACTCCCAGGTATGGATTGAATAGCAGGACAGATTGGACCTTTCTACCGCAGAAAGAAAGGGTAGCTTATTGCGGGAAATCTTTTTTCTCTAGTCAGTCATGAATTGAAAGAGACATGACCCTAAGAAGAAGCGTGTATCACGTAATGGTCGAATCATCTGCATCACCCGTAAATTGAATGCATTTATTAATTCGAAGAATGAAGAAATATTTTCACATCAGGGTAAAAAATTCCGTAACAAGTGAAGACCTACACACAAAACTTCATGAATGATGTAGGCAAAAATGAAATTCATAAAAAAATTGATCGCTACATAGATAATTGCTAATGATAATAAAAATTAAACATTCACATTGTTTAAAACATTCTTTTCCTCAAACCGCATATTTTAAACAATGTGAATGTTTTTTAATATATATATATATATATATATATATATATATATGAGAGAGAACTTTATTAGATTTGGTTTTCCTACTTGTTCGTTATTTAAAAAAAAAAAATTTTGGCGGATTTCTAATCCATATATTTATTAATTAGTTATTTCTAGTTATACACAAATTCTGTATGCAATGTGCATTAATTTTATTTTAATATAGTGGAATTTTTTTTGTCTTTTTATGGCAACAATACTCATTATCAAAACATCCACCTATTTAAACTCGGAACCTCTCGGCTGACAGTCTGCTACGCTAGCCACCCGGTGCGCTACCGTAGTTAGGCATTCACTACCCCGATGTTGTTGCAGCAACGGAGAGACGAGCATGCGCCGACAAAGGGTCATGTGACTGGCTGATTATAAATCTATCAACTTAATTCTCCACTCCCCCGCCCGAACTGAATCGGTCAGTTTATAACCAGTGGTGTTGCTGCTGACAAGCGGTATCATTCGATTGTCATCGACAAAGAAACATGTCTAGTTCAGCTTTAGCCAGAGAGAAATTCCTCACGAAATTTTGCCAGATGGCCGAAGCAAACAATAAAAACGGGCACGGTTCTCTCAATAATAGCGGCCTTATTGATAATAATAATAAGTGGTACCATGAATGCTTCTGTTACTACGACAAAAACGGAGACGGGTTTTTAGATAAACACGAGTTTGCCTGTATGATCGGTGATATTTTCAACTCTTCTTCAACCACCTCTTTGGCAGAAGAGATTTTGGCTTTACTCGACGAGGATAACGATATGCGTTTAGGATTTAAAGAAATCCGTTGGAAGACATGGCTAAAATATCTGATGAAACCAGTGTCCGCTTTGATAGTAGTCGATGTTCAAAATGACTTTATTGACGGCTCCCTTGCCTTGAAGCGATGCCCTGCTGGTCAGGACGGAGCCTCGGTAGTACCTGTAATCAACCAACTGCTTTCTGATGTTAATTTCGATGTAGAAATTTATTCCCTTGATTGGCACGATGAAAAGCATATTTCATTCATTGATAATCTCCCTCTCCGAAAACTACACATCAGCAGCCCCGTGTCTGCGGAGAATGCCCAAGTATACGATGTGGTCGTGTTTTCCGATCATGCTCCACACACTCAGATGTTGTGGCCCAGACACTGCGTCCAAGGCACTTGGGGATCCCAATTACACTCGGATCTAAAAGTGGGTTCAACTTCAAAATCGATCCAAATACACAAAGGTACTAACACCGATGTTGACAGTTATTCAGCCTTCTTCGACAACCAACGAATTTCTCAGACGGAATTAGAATCTATTCTACGTGCCCGAAATGTCACCGATGTGTATGTGTGTGGCCTTGCCTATGATGTGTGTGTCAGATACACAACACTCGATGCTTTGGATTTGGGTTTTCGTACTTACCTCATTGATGATGCAAGTAAAGGCGTGAAACTAGAGGATATTGATCAGACCAAAAATAAAATAATAGAGAAGGGTGCTCGTGTCATAAATTCAAGCCAGGTCAAAGAATTGGCTGAATCAAAGGTCTGTGATAGCGACATCGCCTTATGGACTGCCAAGATTTTGTCGCTGGCTAATAAGTAAAACCCAAGAAAATCGCTGTGTAAACAAACTAAAACGAAATGAAAAACAAAAACAAAAAAGGGAAATAAAAAAAATGGCAGTTATTTCCCTTGAACTGCTTAAATATGTAAAACAAATTGTCAATGTAAACAAAGTAAGCTTGATATTTTCTTTTTTTTCTGCATGAGAAACTACATATTTTTTTAATGTTTCGATTGAGATCGATAATTAAATTATATCCACTCACGTTAAAATCTTTTAATGAAAAGAGATAGACTTTTGATGTGCATTTGAGAAATAAGTTTCGCTTTGCAGTATTTATATGTAATCAATGTCAACCATTATAATTTTTGACTAGCATTTACTTTCATTTTTGTTTTAATTAACTAACAGCCCACACTGTTTGCTCAATACCGTAAAATGGAAGGCGCAAGTGGCAATAAAAAAAAAATAGTAATGGTTATTTTTTTTTTTTGTAGTTGATTTTTCTCCCTTGTAACTTAAAAAAAAAAAAATTACGATTGCAGTAAGTGATTGTGGAGGAGATATAGATGAAAATTTCAAATATATTAAAAAAAACAAACCCCTGTTTCACCAGATTTGAAATGAGTTCACAATGGAATGATAAAGAACGAGTGAGTGCTAGATTTCACTTCGGCATTTATAGTTGTATTTGTCTACACACACACACACACACACACACACACACACACAGAGAAAATGTTTACAAGAAAAAAAAAAAATGTTTACAAAGTGAATCACTTATTTTTGTTCGAATATTTAAAATTTTATAAATGCCTTATTTTGGAATAAAACAAAATTCTTAAACACCCCCACCTGCTGTCAATTAAAAAAAATAGAGGCTGAACTAAAAATAATCAGTTGACAATTGAAAGACTTTTTTTTAAGGCAATTGCATATATTAATAACTTAAGTTAAAAAACAAAAACATGTGTCATTGCATTCAAAATGCTTTTGGTTGCGGTTATAAATCATCGGTAAAACCTAAAGTGTTAGTTTCATTTTTAATGTGTGTGTGAGTCAAAAAATGTAAGTTCAAATGATGACCAGGTCAATGTATTTTTTATTGTTTGTTTGTTTGTTTTTTTTTTAGAAAGTACTTTTGTCTAAAACAGAACAAAAACATGAACTTTGGCCAGTGAATAATCCACAATTTTTATTTCAATGTACAACTTTAGAAAATTAGACAAATACAATAAAAAAAAACAAAAAACAAACAAACAAAAAAAACAAACAGCCTGACCTTACTGATTGAAATTAACAGAACTTGTGTAAGTGAATTCTTACTGCTTAAATTTATTTTAACAATAATACTAACAGATTAAAATCTAACAAAACATGCAGCCCTAAATGTATTGGAGTTTAATGAGCTTAAAAGATAAGCAGATTTTTGTTAAAGTGTGCAATATTAAAAATAAAACAATAATCATTAGATAAAGAATAAAAAAAAAATTTAAAAAAATATCAAAAGACTTATCTTTCTAACTTCAAGTTTCACGGATGTATTACTTGTTAGGGTCATTAAAGAAAGATATATATTCACAAACATGCTTGTAATTTCAGAATAAAAAAGTAGGTTGGAAAGGTATTTTATTTTAATAAAAAATGATTTTTTATGGCGGGGGGGGAGGGGTTGTGATAAACAGATAGATAGGAAAAAATGGAAAATAAAATAAACAGTGGGGTAGGGTGTTTGGAATAACAGTGGGTAGGCTGGGGGAGAATGGAATTTAAATCACTGGCCAATTTCATGTGCGTGTTATATATATTTATTTTTTAAATTAAAAAGATATTTGTTCCCTAATGTCATCTTGTTTTTTCTGAAAATGATTCTTTGTCTAAAATCTCAAAAGAAATTTCAACATTTATATCAAGGTTTATCATTTAATACGATTTACAAACCTTGTTTCTAATCTATTACTAACTTACTATAATACAACACATATGAAGATATTTTTTATCAGTCTTTAGCTTTAAGATATACTTTTACTTCTTTTAAGTAGCTTCTGTTTTTGTAACTTCTTCAGGCTTAATCTCAGAAGATATTTAAACTAAGACATAACATTTATTCTTCAATTTAAGCAAAAAATGAACTGGAACATGAAAGGCTGCTCTAATTTGAACTCACTTTTCCTATATTCATTTATGAACATGCTGTTAGGCAGTTCTTGCATTACAAGGGCACCTCAAATATTTGATTCCTTTCTCTAACTACTGAACCAAAACTATGAAAGTCATTAAAATTTAATAGTTGGCTGGAGCTGATAAAGTGTGCATTAAAATATTTAAAAACATGAATTTCTAGTCAAAGTTACATCTTAATCTGAACTTTTCAGATTAAGCTTCTTTTGTGTACAATTGGGTCAGTTGATTAACTCTGAGTCACTAAAATTATTAAAAAAAGTAAGTTTGAAAATTTTGGTTTAGAATGAATTTTTTTTTTTTTAGATCAATCCATTGTAAGCAAAGCAATAACACATACAACATGCAAAGGGGTACTGGAATTGAAAGAGAAAAGACTTTAGAAGAACTACAAAACCAATAATAGTATAAATTTCAGAGTTTAGGCAGAAATGTTAGAAGTATAGAATTGATGCAGAGTTTACAATGAAATGGAAAGCCAATCTTAAACAAGAGAAAAGATATTTCTAAATATCTAATTTTTTTTAAGTTATAAAGTTTTGCTTTTATTTGTGATCAAGTCAAAATAATTAAGGCTTTTTGTCACAATATATCTACATTTATCTGAGTATGAACATTAATAACAAACCATTCTTTTTTTTTTCTTTTAATGACTCCAAATTCTTTATCTGAATTGCCTTTCATTCTTGGAAAGAAAGTGGAATGGTTTCCTATTGTCTCCTTTATGGTTTGAAATTCAGTTTTCCTTCTGTTAGACAGGTTTCCACCCAAGGGTAATTTATTCCATTTAAACCATAGCAAGATGGGAATGTAGAAGAGATTTTCCAACAAGATTTACAACCGATTTTACATTTATAGACCTTCTGAAAAAGGAAGGAATATTTTACAAGAAAGAAACTGTTTTGCACAAAGCCATAAGACTTCAATGTCACAACTTTATGCAAAATCTGATTTTTCTTGGTTTTATAAGATTACTTAATTTTTTATTTATTTATTTATTTTTTTTTTTATTTAATTTTCTTTTTGTGACAATGTTATATCCCAAGTTTGAATATGACGATGTTTTTTTTTTTTTTCTTTCTTTCTTTCATCAAATTGTATTATTACAACTATTATGCTACTATCACTACTAAGAGTTTACTCATACTGTAAAATATATTCATAATTTTAGAATTAGGATCTACTACTAGTCTTCAGGTTTTGGTGCTATAATATCCCCTGTCCCAATAATCACCAGTTCAATCACAAATTGTTTGGTAGGTATATGGCAAAGGTACAAAAAAAAAAAAAAAAAAAAGAGAAAGAAATAAGTAATACATAGACCAGAA
This sequence comes from Acanthosepion pharaonis, assembly GCA_903632075.3. Lineage (NCBI taxonomy): Eukaryota > Metazoa > Mollusca > Cephalopoda > Sepiida > Sepiidae > Acanthosepion > Acanthosepion pharaonis. Next base: position 113,019 of record CAHIKZ030002977.1, read on the forward strand.
AATCTTTATACAATGGATGATTAGGAATCTTTGATTACTTTGCAGAGTTTGTGGAATCAAAGATTTACTGGAAATTATTTTTGGCACCAAATCATGATTAATATCGGTTCTTGAATTAGGATTAAATTGAAAAATGCCTTTATTCGTATTGATTTTCTTGATTGAAAACATGATAGTTTTCAGATCGTTTTATTTGGTCTTTGTTGAATAAGCAGTCATTTTAAAGTGAAACTGACAAAATTCCAAAACAATAGAACAGAAAATAATAAAAGAAATGAATAATAAAAAGGCAAGGCAACTACAATACAAGAAAGAAAAAAGATGTGGGGGAAGACAAAGATTAACTTTTATTAAGATATCCCAGAATGCATCTGTAGGAATTATCTATAAATTTAGTGAGGAAGATTTTCAGCATTCATTTTCTCAAATTGGGACCAGCAATCTGTTCTTTAGAAAATATTTTCAAAATTTTGAATTAATTTCAGGAAAATAGTTAACATGGAACTTCAATCCCAACTTATTTTATTTAAAAAAGTCATTTCTTTCTCTTTAAGATTTAAATGGCATTAATTAAATAGTATTTTTTTCTTAACTGTACAATAATAGTTTTAAGACATTCAATTTAAATGAATGCAAATTTTAACACATGAGAAGTAAATATGGTTTTATTTTAAGTGTGTGTGCAAAAGTATAGTAGTGTCAAAGTTTCAAACAAAATCACCTTTTATTTTCTACCTTTGATCAAAGAAAAAGAAATAGTGACCAATTTTTAACATTAATGTGCATAATTCAGCTTGCATTTTTTCATCATCCAATACTTAAAGTTAATTTTATTCTAAGGTTGGATTTATTGATTTCAACCGATTTTAATTCAAATTAAAAAATGCCAGTTAAGTTCAGTGTTTGAACAAGTTTTCATTTTGTCGCTATTAGTACTATTTTTTAAATGCCATATCCCTTCAGGATATTGTTGACCATCATTCTCCAGATACTTTATTATCTAAATTGCCATTCTTTCTTGGAAAGAAAAGGGGGGGGGCGATTTCTATGGTCTCTGGAATATATCCAGCTATTTAATATTAATGAAAAGTGCCTACTTAAGGTAATGGCACACCTTAGTTCCCTTCAGTTCTTTCACTTCTAGTATTCCACTTTTCAAAACAACCTTGTAAATTCCTCTTCTGGGATCTCCATGTAACCCTTAATCTCATCATCCATAGTCTGAAGTCTCTTTGGAGGAAAGTCAGATAATTGCAGAAATGCACTATGAGAAGGACATGTTGAGAAAAAAAAAAAAAAAAAAAAAAAATTAACAAGGTGTGAAGAATGGGTAGATTCAGTCATATTGTGACTATCGCAGTCACACAATACACAAGGCAGTTTACAGCTGACCACGTAACATTAAGGAAGAAGGGCTTGTTTAAGCATGCACAGTCCTGAGGTCCTCTTTCATTGGTTGCCATATTACAAAGATGCACAAGTGGTTTTCAAGATATTCAAAATAGATATCCACTATCAGGATAGAAATTTAAAACTATTGTTCTATTATAACAAATCATTGAATCATAATGGCTGACTGTTCATATTCGAGCGTGCCAGTCTGCTAGTAGTCAATCTCTTTTGCAGATGCCTGATCAGGCACATTTGTGTTCAACATCCACAGAGCTCACATGTGGTTTATACTGTGACTATGTTGAATGTATGCTCAAGTCCTCAGTCACAATGACTCGACTGTGCTAGCACAATCAATAAATAATTTCATCTACCCAATTTCATTCAAGGCTTCAGTGAATCCACATTATGGCTTTCAAGTGCTACATGATGATTCAGGTCTCCATGCCGATAGCCATCATCTCCTTGACAAATCTGTCATGGTGCGATATGACTGATTGCATGCTTGTAAAGTGAACATTCAAACCACTTTTGATCACACATCCACCATTGAATCATAAGTTATTCAAAATGAATATAAACTTTTCAACATTTGTAGAACTCAGACTTTCAAATGTAAGGATTTGTTTCTTAGTGCCATTGGATACTAAATATTTTTTCCTTAAATGGCAATTCAAATTTTCATAATCTGTCAAATAGCTTTCTGAATATCTGCTGAAGAGTTCATGGATTTCATACATATATTAATTACAAGCATGTGACAAAAGTAAAGACTGTCAAAAATGATCACACTAAAAACTGATGTAAAAAAATCACAGTAGCCATCTTGTTTGTTGCTTGAGAAGTTACAAACTGAAAAGTGTGTGTATGTGGGGGGGGGGACCAGATTGATCAGAAATTTTAAAAGATCATACCAAGAATAAAATGAAACCTATTGCATACACTTTTTAAAATTTATTTGTTCTATAAAAACCAAAAAGAATACAAAACAATACATTACAAGTAAATGATATTTTAAATAAGTATCATAGTAACATTAGATAGCTGTTCACGGACAATACCAAAATACTAGCAAAATCAAATACTAAGAAACAGACATGATTCTTAAAGCAATACTCATAATTTAAGAGCTTGCGGCCCCAAATGTATAAAAAAAATTAAATATAAAAACCACACTTGTCAGACCTTGTCTTCTACATCATAACACTCACCATTTGTCTGTACCTACTCTGATGATGACTGATTGAAAGCTTTGGACCATATTTCTTTCAAAAAAACTTTATACAAGTTTTGACAGCATTTCCTCCTCATTTGAGGATTATTTGTAATTTGATCAATAAAATTAATAGACACAATTTTTTTTTTTTTTTTAAAATAACATTTGCCTTAAAGAACATTTGCTGCCTAAATACATAGAATATTTTAACACGTAGTGTTTCAAAACTCTACAGTACTAAAGCTGTGTGATACTGCCCCACAAGTACCAATAGTAGGTTATGTGACAAAATTAAAAAAAAAAAAAAAAAAAAAAAGAAAAGAAAAGGAAACAGTAAAATGCTAAGTTTTACCTGTTTTAATTTAGAGATAATTTTGCTTGACTTTAGCTTATAAAACAATTTGTAATATAAAAGAACATATTTGTTATGTGTGATGATTTCATTTGATTTTTATCAGAATCACTTTGAGATACTTTTTTTTTTTCTTTTGCTAAGTAACATTCTGTTAATCTTATACTAAATGAATTCAAATCTTATATGTTAAATGTATAAACTTATAAAAAGCTAGTCATTATGAAACTTGATGGCTTATAGCCATATCATGCTGAAACCCCCACCCCCGGTTTCTGTATGATCATGAAAGTTAAGCAATGTTGATCCTGATTAGTACCTAGATGGGTGATTGCTTGGGAATACCAGGTGGCATGTGCTTGAATGTGTGAATGGTATAAATGGACAGGAATTAATTGGAGACTTCCATTTCCTGTTGTGTTTGTTGTATTCACTTATCTAAAAAATATACCCTTGTGAAAGATATGAACCAATCTACTCCCTCAGTTGTGGGTTAATTAGTAAAACTTGTATCACTAATCCATTAAAAAAAAAAAAAAAAAAAAAAAAAAATAAATATTTTCTGCCTTTAAATAACCTATAAAGGGTTGATAAGCCATAGAAAACAAATCAATCAGTTTTGATATAATCAATTTTTAAATTCAGTTTACTATGTCCATCTATTTCAGTTTTGTATTTTTCTAATTTTTCAAAAAAAAAAAAAAGATGTACATATCACTCTCCTTGAGTCATGCAAGTCAAAAACCGACTACCAACTATGAATTTTGATCATTTTATCCACCACCAACAATCATATTGTACTTGGTGGATATCATTGTAAAAAAAAAAAAAAAAAAAAATTACATGACCCAAGAGCCACTCAAAGTAGAGGGTTACAGAGTAAGAGGCACAGTTTATGCAGATATGTGGGGAATATAACAGTTGAATCTAGCTTTGAACAAGTTAAGATTGTAGCAATCAGCATCTCTTGGGATTCCTAATCATCCAAGCTGCTGAAGACAAAATGTAAATTGTTTTTAACATGTTTAAAAGGAAAAATTGTGGATAAACTGTCTAAAGTTTAGGTTTTGTTTTATTTCCGTTTATTTAAAGTGCATCAGTCATAATTTTGATTTATTTGAATGCTGGAAAATTAGACAAACCTGATGGATTGAATTTAACAAAACTTAAATTCTGTAAAAGATTAGCAAGATTAGATAAATCTTCAGTATTTGTTTATTTTTACTATATATATATATATATATATATATATATATATATATATATATATATATATGTGTGTGTGTGTGTGTGAATATGCATAATATCAACATTGATAACACAACTGAGTTTCATGCAGTTGCTGCAATCTTTAGGTGCAAATACAATCTTACCATTAATTCACATGATTATGAAGTGGACCAAATCTGACAATTATTTTAATATATTTTCTGTTTAGCTAATTTTTAATTGGGTGTATGCATTTTTTCATAATTTTTTATTTTTTTTTTATTTAATTTTTTTTTAACTATTTTCATAAGTCAATGTACTGGTTTACTAATTTAATGGGTTATTAATATTAAAATTTTTTTACAATGGTCAGTTTTCAATTTGTGAAGGATGATTGTCACATATCAAACTAAGTAGTACCAAATGGTGAGGAACACACACACACACACATTTTTTTTGGTTAGATTATTAAATGATCACATTTTGCTGGCAAATACTTGCCCTAATCCCTGTTCATTGACAATCACTTTTTTTTCTTTTCATTATTTTTTTTTTTTGTATATCTTCAGAGTTTATATGAAAAAATTTGATGAAACAAATTTTAGGTGAAAATTTCCATTGCTTATTTATCCACTTTTTCTCGTGTGTGTGTGTGTGTGTGTGTACATATATATATATATATATATATATATATATACACACACACACAATGTGTGTGTGTGTATTTAGGCAGCATTCCCTATTTTAAACACCTATTAAATGCCAAAAACAACAGTCCTGCTGATTTTCTTTTGTATTTTTTCATATTTCCGAATAAGACTATTTCGAAATTATATTGATATGTCTTTTGGAAAATATATATACATCAATATAATTTTGAAATAAAAGTCTCATTCGGAAATATGAGAAAATACAAAAGAAAATCAGCAGGACTATGTTGTCTTTGGCGTTTAATATATATATATATATATATATATATATATATATATATATATATATATATAGTGGTATTCGCTTGGAAAAACCTTAGGTATTTTGGCTTGTAGTTGAACAAACCAATACCCAAGGAAAAATAAGGAATAAAAAAAAAAAAAAAAGAACTAAGAACATGAAATTGAGGCGAAAACAATCGTCCAGAATTCAAGCTCAAAGTCCAAAGATATTCAAGTTTCCACAATTTTATCCAAATAAAATTTTGGGAAATCTGTTGCTAGAAAATTGGTGGTGTATCTATATAGGGACGTAAGGCAAGCAAAGTGAGATTTCCTTAAAATCTTAACAGGAGTAAAGATAAGATACTCCCAGCTCTCTATACAAGTTTGGTCGAGAATCTGATGAAATGGTAAATATAAAAGAATTTGGGCAATTTCTATTTTGATGTTTTGCCAATTATTTTCTTTTCATGAAACCATTATCAAAATAAGTTTTCTAAAGTAAGAGTGTGTGTGTGTGTGTATATATATATATATATATATATATATATATATATATAAAACTCTGGAGTCTGGATGCTGAAGGTAACATCAATCAGCTAAGAGACAGTTTTACTTATATTAATTCTATATAATAAAATTAAAAGGTGTATTTCAGCAGAAAGAATTCTTTCAAACAGGTTTGAATAATATCGACAAGTTTTGTTTATCCAATTTTTTTCATTAAATTTTTCAAATTTCTGAATTAGTTCTTGTATATAAAAATCAGTAAATTTACCAAACTTCATATTTATTTAGATTTCTTCCTGAGTACTTTTGAATGTTGCTTGCTACATTCATTTTCAAGGATTTTGTGTGTGTGTATATATATATATATATATATATATATATATATAAAAACTTAATGTGTGGACATGGAAATTAACATTGTTTCAAGAAATATGCAGATACATCCTCATCTTTGTTATCACGTTACGACTGGTGCGCCCTCCAGTCTCCATTAGATGCTTGTTGATCTGGGTAAGTTAGAGGGACTTAACCAGCCCCTTTATTAAATCTCGGGGATAAAAAGAGATCATTTTCATTCTGCTACTCATGTCTATATCTCATCTAGTTCTAATTTAGTACTGTTCAATTATTGCTCATCCCATTTTCACCAAATCCAAGAATGCTGCTCGACCCAGGGATTGAACAGAGTTACAATATCACCAAATTCATGAATCAACATTTTAATCCACAAGGCTACTGTCCTGTGATCTTAAGACAGGTTTCTAAAGATCATTTGTGACATGAAACTGACAGTCACCATGCAATGTTGATTCCTATGTCCACACATATTCTCATTAATTCTTGTTTGGCACTTGAGATTTGTTTTCTTTCAGTTTTTCATTTGATAATTGTTATTGTCATTTGTAGAATTTAAAAAAAAAAATATATGAACATGCACAAGTTACCTATTTTAGCTCAACTGATGGTTCGATGTGAGGAAAAAGCTTTGTAAACAGAATTATTTTGCGAATATTTGGGATTTTTATTTTTGAAAAATGCTACCATTTATGATCAATAAAATGCTGATTAGATATATTTCATCTAGTGTTTGATGAAAGTATTCTTTGAAATAAATAATCTTAAATGCTTCACATTTCAGAGTGTTAATGTTTCCTTTGCTTGTAGTACATTGTCATTTATCAAGAGTAAATTTCCTTTCTCTAGAGTAGGGGTTGGCAACCTTTTGCTAGTGTGTTAATAGCATATGTACTTTTATAAAAAAAAAAAAAAAAAAAAAGTCAATACAAATGTTCTACAATATATTTTATATAGTATATGTACTTTAGTATGTATTAAAATCAAAACAGTAAATACCTTTGCCTTGTAGTAGTG